>JASAMV010002743.1:0-88920 GCA_030248065.1 Rhynchonema sp. JSB1_4 | reverse complement strand
TTTTTTAGCAGTGTACAAGGGTGCCGTGACGTTTTTTAACAGTGTACAAGGGTACCGTGGTGTTTTTGTAGCAGTGTACAAGGGTACCGTGACGTTTTTTAACAGTGTACAAGGGTACCGTGGTGTTTTTGTAGCAGTGTACAAGGGTACCGTGGTGTTTTTGTAGCAGTGTACAAAGGTACCGTGACGTTTTCATAGCAGTGTACAAGGGTGCCGTGGTGTTTTTGTAGCAGTGTACAAGGGTAGTGACGTGACGGGACGGGTGTTTTTTAAGTGAAGGGGGGTGTTTTTTTTAGCAGTGTAGAACGGTGTCGTGACGTTTATAGCAGTGTACCTTTTTTTTTCAAGGGTACCGTGGTGTTTTTGTAGCAGTGTACAAGGGTACCGTGGTGTTTTTTTAGCAGTGTACAAGGGTGCCGTGACGTTTTTTAACAGTGTACAAGGGTACCGTGGTGTTTTTGTAGCAGTGTACAAGGGTACCGTGGTGTTTTTTTAGCAGTGTACAAGGGTGCCGTGACGTTTTTATAGCAGTGTACAAGGGTACCGTGGTGTTTTTTTAGCAGTGTACAAGGGTACCGTGATGTTTTCATAGCAGTGTACAAGGGTGCCGTGACGTTTTTATAGCAGTGTACAAGGGTACCGTGGTGTTTTTGTAGCAGTGTACAAGGGTACCGTGGTGTTTTTTTAGCAGTGTACAAGGGTACCGTGGTGTTTTTTTAGCAGTGTACAAGGGTACCGTGGTGTTTTTTTAGCAGTGTACAAGGGTGCCGTGATGTTTTTTTAGCAGTGTACAAGGGTGCCGTGATGTTTTTATAGCAGTGTGCAAGGGCACCGTGGTGTTTTTAGCAGTGTACAAGGGTACCGTGGTGTTTTTGTAGCAGTGTACAAGGGTACCGTGGTGTTTTTTAGAAGTGTACAAAGGTGCCGTGACGTTTTTTAACAGTGTACAAGGGTACCGTGGTGTTTTTTTGCAGTGTATAAGGGTACCGTGGTGTTTTTATAGCAGTGTACAAGGGTACCGTGTTGTTTTTTTAACAGTGTACAAGGGTACCGTGGTGTTTTTGCAGCAGTGTACAAGGGTACCGTTGTGTTTTTTTAGCAGTGTACAAGGGTGCCGTGACGTTTTTATAGCAGTGTACAAGGGTTCCGTGGTGTTTTTTAGCAGTGTACAAGGGTGCCGTGACGTTTTCATGGCAGTGTACAAGGTGTCCGTGATGTTTTTATAGCGGTGTACAAGGTGTCCGTGACGTCTTTGTAGCAGCGTGCAAGGGTACCGTGATGTTTTTGTAGCAGTGTACAAGGTATCCGTGATAGTTTTACATCAGTGTACAAGGTATCCGTGATGTTTCCCAAGCCGCGTGCATGGTATCCGTGATTACGCGTTAGGGGTCTCGTGCAAGGTATCCGTGAATTTCGTCGATTTTTTACAATTTGGGGTCTCGTACAAGGTATCCGTGAAAATTTTCTAAAAAAGGTCTCGTGCAAGATATCCGTGAATTTCGTCGATTTTTTTACCACTTGAGGTCTCGTGCAAGGTATCCGTGAAACCGGCCCGTTCTTAAGTACTGACCGTCCCGCAAACGAGCCATGTATGATGAATACCCATCATTTGCGACTGTGAAGTCGGATGGGCAATCACCAATATTCTTCAGTTTTCCAGGCGAGCCCTGCCTGAAACTCGTCAGCAATTCACAATCGTTCAACTGGACGACATCGAATAGAAATCTCAACCTTCGCTACTTTGTGTGTGAAATCGAACGTCAGTGTACAGCTTTTTTCTAGTTTTCTTTCATTTTCAATTCGTACTGGGGAGAATCGGCATTGAACACGAATATCTCTACCGGAACCCTCCACTCCAACACGACGGAATACGGAATATCCGGAAGCTTCTTGACACTGAATATTGCCTCCGATTGGTCCACAGATCGGAACATCCAAAAAACAGGCTGGTACCCGAAAAAGATCCGGATATTCTATATTCAGGGATTTCGGATATCGCGCCGTGTTCATGGTTTCGGATACATTCCGTCATAGGATCAAAAATGCGAGGAAAAAGTTCCCTTGGGGCTCAATCAAGAAAATTGTTTTTTCGTGCGTTGGGTTGCCTCGAGCGAGTGAAATTGTTCCATTTACATGAGAATATTCTCATTATTATTATTAATTAAAATTAATTTTGTGAATCGTTAACAAAAATATGCACAGAAACATGCATTTTCATTCCAAAATGTGACAAAAAATATTAAAAAGGGGACAGAACAACAAAAAGTGGACATACCGGAGTTTTCCGTCAGCAGCCCCCGAATAGTGCCCACGATGCTCAATTCGGTAGATTTCCCGAATAGAGCCCCATGGGGCTCGAATTGGGATTTACCGTATATTTCTCCCTATCGGTGCCTAATTTTCTATCAAATATGGCTGATTTTCAGCAGATTGGCTGTTTTCATCGCCATATCAGCATATACTTATGTTTTCCGGTGGTTTTGTACGCATGTGTGTGCACACAAATGTCCTGATACATTTAAACGACGTCCTGACAGAAAATTACACGGATGAAAAAGTTTATCACTGGTTGGAGTTTTGAGGACTTTCCAAATATGTAGATCTCCACGGGCTCCATTTGGGAAAAACACACTCGACACAAAATCTGATTTTCGCACTTTTTCAAATAGAGCTCTTGTAGAGTAGAGTGACGAAAAAATTCGGATGTTGAGATAAAAGACTATGGTCATTTTCTGCGATGTTTCGCATGCTTATACAACGTGGGGACTTATTTGGGAAATTATTTTTGTCTGAAATCTCAAACCCGAAGTGTGTCCCAATTAAGCCCCCAGGGGGCTTATTTGACATTCTCCGGTACGTTCATCCCAAACAAACAAAGGCACTGCATTTTCCTGCTCCTTATTTTTAATGTAAAAAAGTGCAATCTGCAAACGGTTTTTCTTTCAGCACTAAAAGGTCCGGCAACTGGCGCTTGTACGACTCTGTTTGGCAACGGTTGGATGACTGACGAGCGATATGGCGTAAGAGCAAAACTAAACTAAAACCCGCACTGCACCAGTCCTTTCCAGAAAAAAGGCACCGGCTTGTGCACTCTTTGCTTTTAGTATTTTCTTACGCGTTCAACACATATTGCAGTGAAACTTCGCTATAAGCATATCAACGGAATATGCCAAAATGCATAAAGTGAATTTATGCTCGTATCGTAACGAATTGGTGGTAAAACTCAATTCACAATGCAACTCGTGTGATGTATAGTCCAACCGCGAGCTCATGAGACGAGTTTTTTTAAAGCTTGCTTGGCCAGATTCAAAAATGCTCCGGGTACACGTGTTTTTACAAACAAAGGAAAGAGATTGGGCCGAGAGAGATGATGGCAAGTTCCAGGCTCCAGCTGGCTGACCTCAATTTGTTGCTTACGCGAACAGCAACGTTGTTTAACACACAAATGTTTTGGGAGTCAAAAGGGAATTTACGCCCCGAGGTGGAGAGCGTGTTTTCTTTAAAAATACGTGCGTTTCTCTTTCTTTCATTTTCGAAATACATGGAACCGGAACATTATTGGATCCGCACAATTCAACTTCAATAAAAGTCGTCTCATGAGTTCGTGGTTGGGTACATGAGATCTGGGAGCACTTTCTATTTCATTCAAATTGAAAGTTCTTATAAAAAAACGCTACAATTTGTACCCAGGTACAAGAGTCACTTCACGCACTTACAATTGTGAGTGATACCATTGTAAGAAGTTACAATTGTAACTGGGTACAATTGTATTCAGCTACAAAAGAAAATTTTGTAACTCGCATTGTAAGAAAGAGAAAAATTGTAACTGGGTGCACACCGGTGGGACCGTCCTAACTCGACACAATTTGATTGTTTATACATTATTTGACCTGGGCCCGAGTTTTTAAATAATGTTTATCATCTCTAGATGCAATTTATTGGAAACAAATTTTATTAAACATGTGTTTTCATGGTTGCCTAAGCGAAAGAAAATCGTGCAATCGAAAGATTTTAGCCCTATTGTATCCAGCTACAAAAAATGTAACTGGCGGGTACAAAATTATTTTGGAAAGTTGACTTACTATTGCTTGTAACTTTTGGCTACAATTTGTAAGTTTTTATAGTATGAAATAGAAAGTGCTCCCTGTTCCCATACGCGCAAAACAGCTTGACTTCGTATGTGTTAATCTATACTAAAATAGGAACTGAGTGTGTTTGTGAGTTTGGCGACATTTTTGCATTTAAGTTGAACGCGTGGCAAGGATATTCAGTTTTGACTATTGGAAAATGAGCACGTGTTAAATTTGAAGTATTTTCTTTGTGTTGATCATCATACTCGCTGTGTTTAGAAAACTCATTGCCCATTTATTTTACTGAGCTTTCTTGGTAATGAGCAGCTTGACAAAAATGATAAACATGGGAAACCATGAAACCACGAATGGTAAATCTCTGAGGATGCTTTCTGACGGGCTAATGGGATGCTAAGTGGTATATCTCTGGGAATTATTTCTAACGGGCTAACGGCATGCAGAGTGGTGAATCTCTGAGGATCCTTCTAACGGGCCAACGGGATGCTGATTGATAAATCTCTGAGGATGCTTTCTGACGGGCTAACGGGATGCTGAATGGTAAATCACTGAGGATGCTGAGAACTGACTTCAATCTTCACATTGTTGTTTGAAGGTCGTATCAGGTGTTGCTCAGCTCTTGTCGGCAGCAGTAATTCTTCACTTTCAAACAGCGATTGCATGTCATTGTTGACGCAGATGCAATTCGGTGACTCACGAGTAGGGTTACAAGAACACACCGATGGTAAAAATCGACATTTTTCACTCATTGTTGCAGCTACGTTTCTGGTGTCGCATTAAAAATTGCCTGGCTCAGATGCGGTTAAGATCCGTTTTGGATGCGTATGGTGCGTATGATCTGTTCTCCGTTGCTGATATACGGCATATGTTTCCGGTGACTGTTAACTCGAACTGCTCAAACTCCGTACGGATGCCGGGCGTCAGTTCGATGCATCGTGTAGGAAGGACAGTCGAACACTTCATAGATGTGACTGCTCATCTCTTTTGCGTAATTACGATAGAAAACACACGAACCGCTCATTAGTAAACAACCAAACACTTCTTGCAATGTGATGGTGACACAGTATGTATGGCCTGGCTTCTTATTAGATTCATGTGACTGGAACTCAGCCAGCTTGGTTTCTGTTTTGACGTTATCGCAGAAGTTTCCATAGCATTCCCCCGCTTTGTTACAGCGATGCGAGCTCACAGATGCATAGGTAATGTCTCGAGTGTAATACATTAAGCGTTTGTCGCATTCCATTGCGTAACCGTTCTTCACGTAGGACCAGATGGTCTCAGGATATTGTTTCAACATCTGAGGGTTTTCTTTCAGATTGTCTCGCACACAGTAGGCCATCTTCAACGCTTGCTGTCGATTTGTCTTCAGCTGCGGACGTTTTCCTCCATTTTCAATAGGCCTTGGTGGTAGGTCGACTTGTATTCGTGTGCGGTCTGTGCCCGGTTCAGGCACATACTTCGCCGTTTTGCGAAAGTGTTCTTCAGCAATTTGATCAGTCGTCAGCGTCCATGTGGCAAGTCGTGCTGTTCTTATTGAATAGCCACTTGGCGTCTTGTGACGTCTTCTTTTCAGCTAACGTTTGTCCGAATTTGGTAAAAATGATGCTGAGACTAGAAGGCAACGGGATGAGCTTTCGGTCAAAGTCCATTATGTGAGTGAACGCATTCATTCCCAACAATATTTTGGTCTTGTGGTTTTCTTTTTGTTCACCCATTGTTGTTGTACGACTAGTTCTGGGTGGTTGTCCTTCAGAAACTCTTTGTCGTAAATCGTCATTTTCGGTTGTGGCAGATCACCGGAAATGGTTGGTGACACGTTGACCTGGCACGTATACGTTGTGCCGTCCAAACATGAAAGATTGACTTGCGTTTGTCGGTCTGGAACCGTTGCTCCGTCCATGCCGAGCGCAACGCCGATTTTCAGACTTCCGTGGTTGATAATTGGTAGTGATAGCTTCTTTGCTTCATCTTCTTCCAACCACGAACGGCCACACAGGTTATCAATTGTTGCGCCAAGTTCATTAATGGGTCCGGAATTGGTGTGAGCACCAGTTCTTACCGGAAGCATCATGTAGGCGCCGTCAATCGTGTTTGGGTTTCTCACAGTCATTTTCATGAATTCTGTGGTCTCGGGATCAGATTGGTCAGATGGTTCAGTCATACCGTCATGCAAATCCAAATCGTCGAACATTCTGGCCAATTCTTCTTCTTCGTAGTCAATGTGAATGCCTTGTTCGGGTTCGATTTCTTCTTCTTGATGGAATGGTTCGGCATCAAAGATTGCATTGACGTGTGTCTTCTTCTGATTTGACCGTGCCTCATACCGAATGCACAACGACGTATGATGTCCAGGCTTGTCACATCGTCTGCACATAGCGTCGTTCTTCATCTCGCACTCTTTCGCATTATGATTCTTCTGAAGACACACGAAGCAGCGTCCATCCTTTACAAGTTTGCTTTGTCTGTCCCTCACTGTTTTTACCTGTGGACACCGTGAGTGAGAATGATCGTTCTTGTCGCAATACACGCAGGCGTACGGTTGTTGTTGCTTCAGCGGTGATACTGACCTTCTCCTCCTTTGAGGTTTTGGACTTGATGTTCGGTCCTTGAATCTGACGACTTTCTTCTGTGTCGGACTTTGCGCTCTTGCATGCGCGTGCATGATGTCAGTTGTATTTTCTGCCATCATTCTGGAGGGACCGTTACGTCTTGGGGACCGAGGTGACCGGTAGCTTTGGTATCCACTGGTCCTCACGTTCGCTGAATGCTGTTGTCTCGATCTTCTAGCATTTGCTAACGACCTTTCTTGATCAATTACCAATTCGAATTCACGCATCAAATTCTCAGTTGATTGCTCTTCAGGCCTAAGTCTTTGCACGATTCTTTCGAGTGCGCGTTCTGGTATCGTTGCCTTGATCGTGCGCCTAATTCCCCAGTGGTTAAGATCATCACCGGCAGCGATTAGCTTGTAGGACACGATCTTCAGTTGGTCCAGTGTTTTTGTCATTGACTCTACCGAGAACGTTGCCATTGGAATTCGAAACAGTTCCTCATGGATCGTTTCGAGTATCTGATGCGGTTTGTTGTATTTGTCTCTGAGCATTGCTAAAGCATGAGCGTAGTTTTCGTTGGTCGCCGGGATCGCATTTAAAAATGCGAGCGCTTCTCCATTTGTCAACCCCTTGACGATCGAGAATTTGAGCAGGTTGGATACTCTTGTTTTCGAGTTGATTACGTTTTCCACGAACGTAATGAACGTTGGCCGTTAGATCACTACCATCGAACTTCGTCCCTTGTAACCCAGGAACTGAATCTTGGCGTTGCGGACGCAGTCTTCAAATGCGTATGTGTCAACATCTTCTTCTTCCCAGATGTGGCGAAACTGATCTTTGTTGTTGCTATTGTTGTTGTTGTTGTTGTTGTTGTTGTTGTTGTTGTTGTTGTTGCTGTTGTTGTTGTTGTTATTGTTGTTGTTCTTGTTGTTGTTGTTGTTGTTGTTGTTGTTGTTGTTGCTGTTGTTGTTGTTGTTGTTGTTGTTGTTGTTGTTGTTGTTGTTGTTGTTGTTGTTGTTGTTGGGTGGTGTGCCACTAATCGGGCCACCGGACCGGAACGCAGTCCAGAACGGATCAGGCTCGATGCGCCGCAAATACGGTTGAGCACTCTCTTGGCTTTGTTGTTGCTGAAGTTGGGGTTGTTGCTGGTGTCGTTGGGGTCCAAGTGTGCTTTGTGGTTGTTGAATTGACATTTCCTGTCTCCATTGTTGACCAAGTCTAGCAGGAGTGTTATAGTCACGTGATTGAAATGCTGCCATCATGTTCGGAAAATGGCTGCCAACCGTCGGTCGTGTTGTTGCTTTTGGTTGTAGTATTGCGTCTTTTCTGCTTGTCCATTCAGTTAGTTCTGTCTTCGTTTGAACCCACCGTTCTCGTTCCCGATCAAGATTGTTCTTCATTAGGCTGAAATACTTGGTCTTTGTCAGCATTGACGTTTCTTCTTGCTCGAGTTCACCTTCTTGGGCATAACGTCCCACGACTGTTAGAAATGCTCAATGCGTTATTGAGGGTTGCAATTTGATCGTCGTAAAACTGCACCGCTCTGTCAGTCTTCTCGATAAATTTCTTCACCAACTCGCGATGTTCTGCAGGTGTTATTGCTGAAACTAGTTTACTCTTCATTCGATTCGGATCGTGATCTTTACCATAGTCTCGGACTCTTCGTTCGACTGTTTCGAGTTGGTTGAGGATGGTGTACGCGAACAGTTGTCCGGATGCGATGTTGCCATTCGAACCGCTTCCACTCGATACATCGGTCTTTACCGATTCGGTTTTCTCCACGCTGGTCGACATAATGATGGCAGGCTGAATAACCTGTGTTACCTGCCCAATTTGTGCCAGTTAAATATAACGTAACGAAGTTACGGGGTTTCGGGTTTGTGCGAAATTTTATCTACTCACACTCGCACGGGGTTCCAGATAGCGCCAAACGACTGGTATAACCAAGTGCGATTGGAGGACGGAACACCAAAAGCTAAACGGCCGAGTATTACCCTGCACCGGATTATATACGATAGGGAACCCGTGTGAGAAGTTTTGCGGCTCACAAAGGAAGAGGTGTGCGTGTTACAGCGAACCTGAAACGTGATCTAAAAGAAACTGAAGATTTTTGGAATGCTAACTACCGTTGACTTTGGAAGGAAACGGTAACCTCTGGGGCGGCAGCGAGAAACAAGAAACAACTCACGGGTTGTAAACTTAGAAGATCTGGGGGCGGCGGTTAGTAGCGATCACCAAAATTGATTACGGTCGCTGCCCAATGTGATGAAGTGGACTTTCCTGACTTTGACTTAGTTTAGCTTGAATGTGCAGTTACGTTGCAATGATGTGCTTTATCTTTTTATTACAAGGTTATGGAACACGTTAAGATTGCACAATACACGAACATAAAGTTATAATACGATACGTTATTCACGACTCACGCAGTGCGTCAAAGGACTGAATGAGACAGACAAGCAGAATAATCATACGAGAACGCATGACCTTAAATAGAGATGAGTATGATGATGCACACTGGGTCTGTTACGAATGATACAAACAACCAATGTGCCGACAAAGGATTGACTACGTGAGTTACGAAGAAGACAAACATAAATGTTGCTAAAGCGCATCAACTCTTAGCTTAACACAAACATGAGTAAAGTAGAATCAACAACATAATACTAGAAAAGTAACAAACTACAAACTATGAAAACTAAACAAGTTGCAAGATTAATGGTAAATTGTAAAAGACTGTGTCTGACTGAAGACACAAATAAAGGTTAACAGGATGCGGGGAGCTAAATCTCTGAGTATGTTTTCGCAAAGCTTAACAGGATGCAGGAAGCTAAATTTCTGAGGATGCTTTCGCAGAGGTTAACGGGATGCAGTGAGCTAAATCTCTGAGGATGCTCTCGCAAAGGTTAACGGGATTCAGCGAGCTAAATCTCTGAGGATGCTTTCGCAAAGGTTAACGGGATGCAGGGAGCTAAATCTCTGAGGATGCTCTCGCAAAGATTAACGGGATGCAGGGAGCTAAATCTCTGAGGATGCTTTCGCAAAGGTTAACGGGATGCAAAGTCGTTCGTTTGATTAACGGAATGCAAAGCGTTGTACGGCCCAAACCCGGGCCGTAGGCATGGGCAATCGCCTGGTGAACGACAATATAAGTCACTTTTTTCTCCAGTTCTGAGCAACTTGCATACATCCATTTCTAGACATTTTCGTTTTTGAAAACAATACCGGTCAAGATTGGTGGTTCCATGTTGGCGCTTTCTTGTCCTTGCCGAGTTTGTCTCACAATGTCCTTGTTTTCCTTGTTTCAGAGGTACCCACGTTCCTGCCTCAAACACAATGCCACCGGACATACTTGGAACGACGGACAGGAGTACTGCAAAACGTTGCCCGAGGCGGCAGGATACAATTCGCACTTGGCCTTCATACATAATCAACAGCAGGCAGCGTATATTGTTGAACTAATTAACCAGGTAGAACCTACAGGGCCGTGCAGAACAACAACAATTTTTAACTTCAAAATTAATCAAGTTGCAATAAAGCAGAAAATGCGATTTTTTGGCTTATTCTGTCTGGGAACTTTTACAAAGATGAGAGAGTCGCAAAATTTATGGCCGAGAAAATCGGTAAGTGAACTTTTTTGAAATTTTTACTATGCAGACAATATCTTTCGAGATTTTCGCGCAGTATCATAAGTAGCCAAGGCTTTTAGCAAATAACAAACCTGTTCTGTGGAAAAGACATGCCCTCTAATGCCGTAAAATGCACCAGACAAACAGAACAACAACAAATAAATCGCCTCCACAAATTTTACAAACAGGGTAAAATAGAGTGAATATCACACCCAATTACTGATTTCTGGTTTGTTGCATCGATAAATGCGTGCCCGCCCAGTCACATGTACGTGTGTTATCATATGTGAGCCCCAGAGAGTGCGTGCACTATGTCCAAATGCCACAAAACAACGATTATGGTATACCCAATACATCCATGGTTAGGTCAGGTGATGGCAACAATAGCAATTTTTATGCAAAAATAGCACTTTTAAGCAAAAATAAATAGAAAAATCTTCGAATTTTGAAATAATAAATTTTTTTAACATTTGGAACGAATTTTTTTTTAAAAAATTTTGATGAAAAAACACTGATTTGTCACATTTAGCAGCAATGATTTGAATTATCATGTTGGTTGGTGAGTTACCCATCAGTTTGTGTAATAAAGCATTTTAATAAAAAAAGAAACGGAGCATCAAAAAAAATGCTTTGAGTGTCGCGCATATTTATATCTTTTTCTTAACTCCGTTCTGAGAATTATGTGCACTGAATTGCTCATAATTGTGCGCATTTTGTTCAAGTGCACGACTTCGTGCTGTTTCTCTGAAAATGTTCGCAAAACGTGCAATTTGCTAAGGCTGCATATTTTGCGCACCAAAAAAGCAAACCAAAGGCTGACCCAAACCATAGGAAACATATGGATCCCCCGGGATCGGTTGGCGAGTCTGCAGCGGCAGAGGAGCCGAACCAAGATAAGGAATTAGGATATGTGAATGATAGGGACCCCCAGGGGTCGGCTAATATGCTAGGATGTACGGAAGATACGCATACGGACGCGGCCCAATCTGCAGCTGGGGCTGGGATTGTGCCCGCGGCCGATGGAAAGAACGATAAGCAGGGCGATAGTCGTCAGAAAGTGTGCTTTGATTTACCCACGGCACCGTCCTCTATATGTTCGGGTGAGGGAGACTCAGGTAGCATCAGGTTGCTTCCCGATTCGGATGACTCTACGGATTATAAGAATACGTCCGATAGGTTGCAACTGATGCTAGATCAGTCGGAGGAGTCCTATTCGTGGGCAGAGTTGGTGGAACGACACCTTGCCAGTCAATCCTCCGTGGAGAATAAGCACGGTGAAGAAGGATACGAGGCAGGGGATGAATCTCAGGTGGAACCCGCCCAGGAGGAGCTGATAGGTACTGAGGGAATGGCTAATAGGGAGCTTGTGGTTTTGCCCGAGCTGGACGAAACGGTAGAGATGTCGGAACTCGGTGAGGTAGCACCGTCTACGCGAAATAGGGACGAATGCACGGACGAGGCCACAGCCATCGACCGTGGGGAGTCATTCTTAGGCGCGGATCTACGTAACCTGCAAGGTTCTACTCCGATTATGATTGGATATGACGCGGTAGCTAGTGATAGGATGGAGACACACCCCGCGTGTAATTATGGGTCTGTTGGAGAGACCGTAGGATTGTTGGCTGAAGCCGTCGCTATTCGACAGGATCTAGAATCCGGGTCATCAAGCGTCGGGTTCATCAACGGAAAATTGGCTAAGGAGACAGAGGAACATTCGGCGAGCCCGGTGTTCGCTGTTGAGGCAGAGGTACGCGATCCCTTCGGTGGGGTGCCTAAAGAACAAAGACACCAGCCTGTCCGTTCGAATATGGCCCCACCAGTGGTCACGTCCTCGAATGATCCATACGATGGACGTGAGGTAGCGACTCACTCGGAAATCGAGATTGTCATGACTGCAGGTGCCAAGGAGGAGGCTAAGCTGCCTACCTCAGCCAAAGCCCCGACGATAATCGAGATACCTATGCATAATACGGATGATATCGCTGAAAATAAGATGGTTATGCATGATAACAAGAGTGATGTTTCACTGACGGAGATGCAGCATAGTACCAGCCCAACCTGTGATAGTGGAATGAATAACGCGAGTATGAATGATAAGAATAGTTCAATTCCAAACCCTATTGATGGTGAAACACCATTGGGCGGAACTGACGAGGCGAGAATGAATGCAAGAGAAAGTCGTGTCAATAACCCTGAGCCGGGTATTGCACGAGAAGAGGTGGGTGCACCACTTGTGGTGCTGAGCTCTGATGATTCTTCGTCATCAGGCCTGACGAGCCCAAGCAAGTATCATAGTGTGACAGGATATAAGATATGTACAGGTGATGTTTCACAAAGGGTAACATTGGATAAGAGTTATCTGTTGCCAAAGTCAATATTATGGGGAAGTACGGCCTCTTCCAAGGCGTACTCGTCGATTCGGTTTGAGTTCTTGACTGACGTAATGGTGCGAGGCATCAGGGATTCGGAATTCGTGCCTGAATTGAAAGAGAAAGCTAAGAAGAGGGCTGATTATGTGTGGAGGAAAGGGATGGACCCTCTATTGGGCATCCCGCGGAAGGAGCTAGTACCCACGGGGGATGACGACGTGGAGCTGTGCCTGATGGCTCGGAACCACGTATCATTGGCCGACTTGACGTGTGCCAGACTCTATAAGGAGGGACACGAGCTTAGTGCTCATCCTGAAGTTATGAAACGCGCGCTTCGTGTGAACACGTTGGCGTATAGGTATCGTTATAGAGTTCAGCTGAATCAGGATAAGCCAGGTATCTTTATTACCCCTGGGCAACTAGATCTACCGGTGAGACTAAGGAATAAACGTCGACTTACGGGTTTCGATCCATCGCTCCTCGATGGTATCGACACCAGACGACCATATGAGGTAGACCCGACCATGATTGCGAAATACGATCCTCGTCGGTCGACGCATGGGTGCGTCAACGGCCTAGAATGGGGCAAAGTGAAGGTTTATTGGGTTAAAAGTAAAACAATAAATAAGTTAAGCAAATCATGGAAGGAAGGACATAAGAAAGGAGGTTCTCAGATCCCGAATCCTGATCTGAGTGGAGGTCCAGACCATATGCTAGTTTTAGAGTTAGAGCCCTGCAATGTGCCCGGTAGTGTCTGTGGGTATTCTGCATACTTCAGTTATATGCACGGCGAGTTCTTATTTGATATGAACTCGACGGAGGTTGGCATTAGAAGGGAAGTGCAGGCCTGCTTGCACGAGTCAAGCCATTGCATGTACGCCCCGTTCGCCCCTTGTGAACTCAGGGAGTTCCGACTGGGATCGGAATACGAAGCCGATAAGGTTGAAAGGGATGCCGATTATATGAGCAGCGATACGATCGATAGTGTTGAGGAGTGGACAAGTTCCGAAAAGGTATGGCATGCCCCAGCGAAGGAGGTAGGAGGTATTCCGAGACCTACTAGGAAGCTCCAACGCAGACAACAGGCGTGGAGAACACATCGTATAGCCAAAGTTTATGATTCGTCTGGTTATGACGCCACCTCATTCGGTGAGAGAGAGACGGGCCAGCGCACGCGTCAACGCTGCATGAGTAATACGGAAGCTATACGCTCTGAAGATGGGACGGCGGAACGGGCCGGAGCGTACGCTAAAAGTGGTGAACCGCTAGCCGCTAGGGTGTTAGGTGGGAATGACGGTAGCCAGGTTGTTCTTCAATCTGACTCCCCTAGTGACCAACATGCAAATAACCACGTGGTGGGTAGTGTACCCCAGGATCTATGTTTAGTGAAGGACCCAGAAGAGCAGACCATAATAAGTCATAATAAGCTAGACCCTGACACGGATAAGTCCCTGACGACCAATCCGAATACGCACATCAAACCCCAACCACACCACCGCCGCTTTACTAATGCTCATCTATGAACCCTACCCCAGTGCTACGAAAAAACATAAGTATTTCAAAAATTTCCCTGATCACCTCCATTTCTCTTGAAACGTGATTTGCGCTACTCTTTCTATGTATATATAAAAGACTATAAATTGATTTACGTTTAAGAAACAGCTCTTTAATAATTTCTTTCAACCCTCGTTGAGAAGTCATTGTAAAAACAATATATCAGTGGGGTTGAAAAAAGTGTGATAAGCGTCTTGGAGCAACGAGAAAAGTTTGGGCAATTGTTTGGTTCTACCATTTTAGTTTAAGAAACAAGGCTCGGTCAAATTTCGGTAGAAAAACTGAAAAGTCCAAGTTTCTGGTCCCTTTAGGGCTTGAAATGCTCAGGCCAAAAACATTGCTGCGTTCAGCGCACGAAATCATCGATAGCACACAGGGGAAAGAACAGCATGAAACCAGTTGACTCATGCGTCATGTTTCAGTTGGCTGCAGTTAGAGGATTCGTTGGAATTGCTGGTTCGCTAAGTGACGAACAACTCGGGCTGGATAACGTGTGGCCAGGAAATTGGTCATTGGCAGTGAATAGAAGTGAACCGGTAAGATCACAGTTTGGGTTCCCCGTTTCAGTCACTTTCTACCCCCTCAACCACAAAAACCCTCCCGACCTTCAGTGGAAAGCACCGCATGCTTTTACAAACATGTCCGCTGTTTGACAGGTGGCTCCCGTCCGCTTTTACCTCATACCGCCGACAACTCCCGACTTCTTGGGATCGTCTACAACTGATTATTGCCTGTTTGCTGTGTTCTACAAATATGAAGCAAGGGACTGCGCCAGTGTAGAAAATATCTTGTGCGAAATAGAAGGTATTGAAAAAAAAATATGTAGCAAAGCCTTGGTGAAACCGTTATGCACTTTGTCGGCGGTAAGTTCGGGAACAAAATAGATCATTTTGTATCTCGTGATTTTCGTTGTTTCTTTGACTTCGACCGGCCTAATAGTTTCACAGTTCGCGCGGAAACACTTTTACACTGGTCGAAGGAATAACTTCTACAGCAAAACAATTAGACTTGGTTTCGAACATGCTCGTTCGAAAATTCGTCGAACTTCTGACTTCGTACGATTCGAGGTTGTTCGAAGCTTTTTCGAAGTTCGAAAAATTGTTCGAGGTCAGTTCGAAAACTTTTCCAAAGTTAAAATAGCATTTTTTTGAAAAAATTTCACACAAAAATAAATCTTCACTCGAACTGGTTGCATGTAACAATATTGTAGTCGTATTAGCGTCATTTTGTATCAACCGTATGACTGTAGCAAACGCGGCGTACGTCATGTTGTGAGAGATCGAGCAGCGCAAGGTTTGTTCTTAAACACGACAACATACACGAAATACATCTGATCTCTTTCTTCTTATCATGACACGCTAAAGATAATATGATTACCAAGTTTTTGCCACATTTATTCAACTGCGCTGTACGTGCTGGAAACAGGATTACTATGTTCATGAAAAACGACACAATGGCCAGAATTCCCGATCGCGCAGTCGCAACCAGGGTTGGGCAAAAAACGTTTTTTTTACAAAAAATCGTTTTTTTTTTAAAAACAACGTTTTTTTAAAAAAAACGCTTTTTTTAAAACGCCCAGATGACCAAAATATGCCCCCAAAAAAATTGGAAAACGCTCATGTTGAGAAGAAAACGTGGTTAAATGAAGTAGTTCTATGTGTTCTGAGGCAAAATAAACGGGTTTCAACCCTTTTCTAGCTCGTTGTTAAGATCCCATATCAGACCCGCATCATGGGACCAACTTTGGCCGGGGTCATCACTGAAAGTCAAACTCCGTATATCGACGTATCTCGTGAAAGTAAAAATTGGTCGAAAATTTTTTGAAAAAAATGGGACAAAAAATTGATTTTCCTTGATAATCAGGGTACTTTCCCTGAAAAATCAGGGAAAATCAAGGAAATTCAGGATTTAAAAAAAACGAAAAACGACCCAGGCGTTTTTTTTTGAAAAAAACGTCGTTTTTTTTTTAAGAAAAAACGCCGTCGTTTTTTTTGCCCAACCCTGGTCGCAACCAATTGCGCGGTGCAATCAAAGGCGATGATGACAACTTCCAGCTGCCTGACCTCAATTTGTTTACGCGAACAGCAGCGTTATTCATCGCACAAACTATTTTGGGCAGACCTGTGCCGATCTATGGTTTTTTCTGGCAAAATCTGACCCCTACTACCTGATAGGTTTTTTGGAAAAATGGAAAAAAATATGATTTTCGATTTTAGGCCTAAAAATTGGTGTAGGGGTCCTCTAGGAGGCCAGAAAAAAGAATCTGCGGAGAGATGTTTCAAATATTGACAACATCGTATCATCAAAAGAGTTACAGTGTGTGAACCCTAACATGAAATTGACCCAAAAACACGCGAAAAAAAGTTGGCTGTTGAAATATGTTTGGGTGAAATTGAGTTTGTGCTTCAAACGGTAGGTTTGGCATCAGATTCGATGTGCGGATGTACGGTGGCTTGCTTTGAAACGTTTCGAAAGTTGTGTGTTGAAACATTTTTTGGGTGAAAGTAAACAATTTGGGTGATTTGTGGTTATTCCCTGCAAGAGTGTAATTTTAGAAATCTGAATAGTTCCGTGTGTATGACATATTGTGCGAACGAGTTCGCATTTGCCTTGATGTTTGCATGGTGTAAAATGTCGCGCATTCGCAACAAAAACACAAATAGACGATTGCGTGATTGAGGCACACGGAAATGTGCAATCATAGCCTAGATAGACACTAATCTGCAGGGTTCCGCATATTTGGGCCACCCTATAAATGTGCGTGTCGTTATGCACACTAGTGAAGCTACCTAAGCGGAAATTGATGGAAAGTGGGCTCTGCGACAAAAGAGAAAAACACAAATAGCTCCGGGGTTTTAAATAGAAAGTTTCCACTTACAGCCGCTGAGGCTTTAAGTGGAAACTGGGGTTCTTTATACCGTATACTATATTTATATGTGATGCTATAAACTATATTTCAACGTGATTATAGCCATCTTGATCGAAATATTGTGAAACACCCGGGAAACAGCGCAAAATTGGAACGTTTTGCTCACTAATGCATTCAGTTCTAAACCAAACGTATTTTTGCCAAGTTTACCACTAGGTAAGAAGTTCATGTTTTGTACTGGTCGACAAAACATAAATCCAACTAGAGCCCCTGAGCCCTCGAGGGCTCTATTCAGGTGGGCTTAAGTGGAAAACTGCAGTATTTGTAATATCCTCCAGTTTTTTTGGGCGTTTTTGGGTCAATTTCATGTTAGGGTTCACACACTGTAACTCTTTTGATGATACAATGTTCACACGTTAAATGCACATATAACGTATTGAATGTGACATTAGGTAAATGTAACTTGTGCTCAGGTACGTTCTACGTTGCATTCCGATGAAACCTCAGATGTCCTAATTCGACCCGTTCTGCAATTAACAGCCACATATGTGATGGGAAGCCGAATTTACCATTCAAACCAAATTCAGTTTGACACAATTAATAGTGCATCAAATTTTGAAACATCAGTGGGTGCGCTGTGTCACTATTTGAAACTGTTCAAACAAGTTGTCACTCCCATTAAAGAGGCTCCGCCATATATACGCGACCGAAACCAATCTCAATGAAACTTGGCACCGTAAGTGGGCTTGGTCCAAAACACTCACGGCCAAGAAATCTTTTCCCCATATCAGCTCCCTGTCTGAGCCAGGAGGGCTAAAAGGTTAAAAATTTTGACCCTACCTCAGCACCTTGGAATTAAAATATCGATCTGTTTCGCATATTCTTTGTGTGCAGTTTGTTCACAAATTTTTCATAAACGCCTTGGGTCTCATTTAGAACCATGTTCACTTTTTTGGCACTACCACAGCTCGCGCTATTTTGCCAAAACCACGGAAATTTTCGAAAAAAAATTTTCCGTTATATTTTCCGGTCACATAGAAAGCACACAGAGTTTTTATATAAAGTAGGCGAGAAAGCCCGTATATCATGCTATTCAGACGATCAATGACTAATTTTCCACCGCTGATAAGTTTCGACAAAAGCTCGCTCAACTGTGGTGAACCTCAACTTTTTTGCCATTTTCTGTGGATCCCAAGCACACTTCTATCTCATATTTTCCTATTTTAGTAACAATGTACCGAGGTGATATATGGCACGCTAGATAGTAAAAATATAATTGTTGTTAATTATGTGCAAATCTAGGTTGGTCCAGCTGCATCCTTGGAGGTACGAGCAATAAATGAGTTTTCACAAAATTCATAATTTTAGCAAATTTTCACTTCCGTCATATTTTTAGCCTATCTACAGTTGGGAAGGAATTGTGGCTTTTGCTGTCCGATGAAGCCCAAACGTTATTGTCGTTTATCGATCAAAATTCAAAATTATAGCTCTTACGTATCGTGAGAAAAATCGTGTTAATTGAGGTCCATGCGTTGGACTTGGAACTACAACCGGGCTTACAACAGGACCAGCGTCTGCGGTGCCTTCACTTAACATGATTTTTCTCAGGATACGTTAGAACTAGAATTTTAGATTTTGATCGATAAACAACAACAACGTTGGGGCTTCATCGGGAGCAACGGCCACAAATCCGTCACAAATGTAGGTAGGCTAAAAATATGACGGAAGCGAAAATTTGCTAAAATTATGAATTTTGTGTAAAACTCATTTATTGCTCGTACTTCCAAGGAGGCAGCTGGACCAACCTAGATTTGCACATAATTAACAACAGTTATATTTTTACTATCTAGCGTGCCATATATCACATCGGTACATTGTTACTAAAATAGATAAATATGAGATAGAAGTGTGCTTGGGATCCACAGAAAATGGCAAAAAAGTTGAGGTTCACCACAGTTGAGCGAGCTTTTGTCGAAACTTATCAGCGGTGGAAAATTAGTCATTGATCGCCTGAATAGCATGATACACGGGCTTTCTTGCCTGCTTTATATAAAAGCTCTGTGTGCTTTCTATGTGATCGGAAAATACAACGGAAAATTTTTTTTCGAAAATTTCCGTGGTTTTGGCAAAATAGCGCGAGCTGTGGTAGTGCCAAAAAAGTGAATATGGTTCTAAATTAGACCCAAGGCGTTTATGAAAAATTTATGAACAAACTGCACACAAAGAATATGCGAAACAGATAGATATTTTAATTTTAAGGTGCTGAGGTAGGGTCAAAATTTTTTACCTTTTAGCCCTCCTGGCTCAGACAGAGAGCTGATATGGGAAAAAATTTTCTTGGCCGTGAGTGTTTTGGACCAAGCCCACTTACGGTGCCAAGTCTCATTGAGATTGGTTTCGGTCGCATATATATGGCTGAGACCCTTTAAGTATCTAATCTGAAGCCAAACAAACCATTTCCAACAAACCACACTCTATCAGTTTGACCCAAAAATGTTTCAACACACAACTTTTGAAACATGAGTGAGCGTGCAGCGTGCCTTTGAAACGTCTCAAAGCAAGCCACCATACATCCGCACATCGAATCTGATGCCAAACCTACCGTTTCCAGCACAAACTCAATTTCACCCAAAAATGTTTCAAAAGCCAACTTTTGAAACATCAGCGGACATTTTTGTAGCATTTTAAAACTGTTAAAGACAAGCCGCCACGCCCACATATCCAATCATAACCAACCCAACCATTTCCAGCACAAACTCAATTTGACCCAAAAATGTTTCGATTTGCCATTTTTGAAACATCTGCGGGCACGCTTGTCAATATTTGAAACATCTCTCCGCAGATTCTTTTTTCTGGCCTCCCAGAGGACCCCTACACCAATTTTTTAGGCCTAAAATCGAAAATCATATTTTTTTCCATTTTTCCAAAAAACCTATCAGGTATTGGTCGCACAATGACTATATAAGAATTCATCAAAATCAATCCTGATTTTCACGTTCAGTCACTCTTAACTACTGTGCTATTTGTAATTCTCACAAAACATTTTCAGCTGAAAATAATCTAGCGGATCAACCACGGTCTGAAACATTCTCTTTACTACATGCTTTGTGTGCGATGACGCAACGCAACGTCATTGCCCCGTCACTTTCCCTCTTTACGATTCAGGAAAAAAATTTGACCAATTCTTATAAAGTCATTGTGCAACCAATATAGTCCAACAACAGCTAATGCAGAATTTATGTCCACTGCGTTGCCTGATCCGCCAAGCACATAACGCGTGATGCAACATTATAAACACACCCACGCAGCCAGCCAACACACACAAGCTGACTGCCTGTCTGTGCTTGTAATGTTGCATCACGCGTTATGTGCTTGGCGGATCAGGCAACGCAGTGGACATAAATTCTGCATTAGCTGTTGTTGGACTATAGTAGGGGTCAGATTTTGCCAGAAAAAAACCATAGATCGGCACAGGTCTGCCCAAAATAGTTTGTGCGGTGAATAACGCTGCTGTTCGCGTAAACAAATTGAGGTCAGGCAGCTGGAAGTTGTCATCATCGCCTTTGATTGCACCGCGCAATTGGTTGCGACTGCGCGATCGGGAATTCTGGCCATTGTGTCGTTTTTCATGAACATAGTAATCCTGTTTCCAGCACGTACAGCGCAGTTGAAAAAATGTGGCAAAAACTTGGTAATCATATTATCTTTAGCGTGTCATGATAAGAAGAAAGAGATCAGATGTATTTCGTGTATGTACAGTAGTCGTGTTTGTATATAAGAACAAACCTTGCGCTGCTCGATCTCTCACAACATGACGTACGCCGCGTTTGCTACAGTCATACGGTTGATATTGGTTGCACAATGACTTTATAAGAATTGGTCAAATTTTTTTCCTGAATCGTGAAGAGGGAAAGTGACGGGCAATGACGTTGCGTTGCGTGATCGCACACAAAGTATGTTGTAAAGAGAATGTTTCAGACCTGCGGCAACGTGGTTGCTCTGCTAGATTATTTTTAGCTGAAACTGTTTTGTGAGAATCACAAATAGCACAGTGGTTAAGAGTGACTGAACTTGAAAATCAGGATTGATTTGATGAATTCTTATATGGTCATTGTGCGACCAATGCAAAATGACGCTAATACGACTACAATATTGTTACATGCAACCAGTTCGAGTGAAGATTTATTTTTGCGTGAAATTTTTTTAAAAAAATGTCTGATTTTGGGAGTCAAAAGGGAATTTACGCACCGAGGGGGAGAACGTGCGATATGACAAATAAATCAAATAAACGGGCTTTTTCAATCTCACTTCGTAATTGATTATGATTGCGCGATGGGGACTTCCATTGCCGTAAAATCATGTTTTTTTAAAACGGATGTATTTCCATGTCCATTTACAGACTAGGTTACAGACCAGATTACAGTCATACTGGGTACGAATTCACACGTTTGATGTTCGAAAATTTCGAACCCGGCTTCGCAAGTTTATTTTTCGAAGTACGAAACCAAGTCTAGAAATTACCCATTTTGCTTCCACATCCACCCCCGACAATCCCGGCGCAGGTGCTTAGAGTGTGCAAACGTGTCCCAACTACGTAGAGTATTCTTACACAAATTGTCAGTTAGAATCGCGAATTATGTGACTATGAGTGTGAAAAACATAAAAGTCGGCGTTAATCAGGAATGGGACGCATAAAACAGGACAGGGTCGCCGTCTAGGCAGCACGTTAACGACGTTTCACTTGTTGTCGCGTTCTCATAAAAAAATACGCTCGTGTTTCTATATGCCGCTGAAGTTGAAAAAAGCTCGTGTAGCCAATCAACGACAAAGACGAACCAACAGTCGAAATCGACCAAACTGAATATCTCCATCGTTACACTTTCAGTCGATTCCGCGTGCGCACTGAGTCCGTGTGACGCAAACTGCACGTGTGTGAATGGTGTTGCCGCTGACGAGTTCACGTGCAACTGCGTGACAACGACGACAACAACAACAACAACAACAACAACAACAACAACAACCACGACCACCATTCCGCCAACTACCGCAACGATGACTACCGCGCCCTTCACCGGACCAACAACAACAGCGCGTAAGTTGCAGGAGGGTTTATTTATTTATATGGTCAACTCCAATCGTCGTTCACTCAGAGCGGACTGTAATGTTGTCCGCTGGTGGGCGGATCAGTGTGTGCGGGGGGTTTTGGCGGTTTTTTTTGGTGGGGATTGGTTTTGGGGGGGTGGGGCGGGGGATTGGATTATTTGGTTTGGGGGCCAGGGTGGGGGGTATGATTTGGACTAAACTTAGGGGCACGAATTATTATTTTTCGCCATAAACCGCCTGATTTTATGTCAAAAACAAGGACGACATCCGAAGGAACATGTCTACAAAGACAACAACATTGACCCGCGCTGTTTTCAGGGAAGTAAAGAGGAGAGGAGGTGGGGGGGGAGGTTGAGTGGGGGTAGGATGAGAGATAAGGATAGGGAGGGGGTAAGAAAGAGTGATAAAAAATTGGGGAAAATATTGAAGTGAGGAATTGGGGAAGGAATGGTGGAAAATATAGAAGAGAAGTTAAAATTTAAAAGCGCTCAATAATAGGACAGAAAGAAGAATTGTGTCAGAGGAAGTAGGGGTGGTGTTATGTTGAAGATAAAGGGGGGGGGGGAGTGGTGTTGTAGAGAGAGTTTTGGGGGGGTGTTTTGGGGGGGAGGAGAAAAATATGGGCGCCTTAAAGGGGGTTGAATAAGTCTGGGCGGACCCGCGGGATTTCCCGCGCGGAAAATGGTCCATGGACGTAACATTTGCGGGAAATTGGTTTTTTTTAATTTTGAAGAAAGGAAGTTGCAGATCAAGACCTCTTTCCCGCGAAAAATACCGTTTTTCTAACGTACACCCGCGAAAAATGGCAAGTGACATTTCTCGCAAATTTGTTTTTCGCGCGGAAATTCCGACGGGAAAACTTTCCGCTCGACCTTTAGACGGTAGACATCTGTGATCTGTATCAGTGGTGTGGGTTTGGTATGTGTCGGTGCACGATATTAACGGGAACGCAGGTACAATCAGAAATCGTTTGTGCACAAAGAATGACTTTGTGCGCCTGGGAATCGAACCCAGGCTTTTTGCCTTCTTGGGCGCTGCCATGACCACTAGGCTAACGTACAGTCGTTTCTCGCACACAAACTTGACGCTTTTGTAGCTACACAGGCAGGCTGCAGTTGTGAAAACACTGTCTAAATCCGCTCAGTGACTAGAAGAACAGGGCGTGTATCTTTGAAAGAGAACTTTTATAAAATTGCTTTCTCGCAGCCAGGCTCTGTGGTGCTTTTAGCCAGTCAACCTCTCAACACCAACATCCGCGATGGACCTACGGCGCACGTTTCCAAGCGACTGCGGCAAACCGTCGGCACCAGCTCAATCTACACCGTTACCGCCAACAATGTGTTTGAATGCGGTAAGTTTACTGTGAGTGGATGAATTAAATGCGCCATATACATATGCGACCTAAACCAATCTCAATGAAACTACTTGCCACGGAACCTGGCCTTGGGCCAAAACACTCATGGCCAAGAAAAATTTTCCCATATCAGCTCCCTGTCTGAGCCCGGAGGGCTGAAAGGTAAAAAATTACTCTAATGTTTTGCTTAGTTCTTAGTTCACGATGTGCGCGTAGTCATATAAGGTATATTTGAATTTTGGACGTTGAAAAAACTGAGCTCCCAGCTCCCGGTATGACATCACACGCGCCCTAGCTGATGAGAAGCTGAAACGCATCCACGCAGCGATAATATTGTGTTAGACTGGCCGAAACAGCAAATCCTCAGAGCCACAATCGTGTAGTCCATCTCGCAGCGCACTACTGCACGGCCAATATCGATTGGTGTGTGGCGTTCAGCTACAGTGCGGGCGCCAGTGATTGCAAGCTGCACCACGTGGATAGCACGATGTTGGCCACTGCATCCGATGTAAACTATGATGTTTGGGATATTGTGCAGGTCGGGCCGTTCAACGACCCAGTGGTATTCCAGGGTTGAAGCGAAACCGTAACGACCCGTGTCAACCTTAAAGCCAAATCCACGCTGGCATGAACTTGGCATGGCCAAACTTTGCTTGAACTGTTTTTTGGCGATAGAGTTGGCGCAATTAATTTCGCTCAGCGCAGAACTTGTTCCCGCTGACCAAATGAACAGCTTTTACACTGGTCGAAATTCGTACGCCAATACGAACAAACCAAACAGCTCAACCAAAATTTGCCTACGCTAAGTCCATGTCAATGGAGTTATTGTACCTTCAAAGTTGAACCGTATTTTGAAGGAGTTATCCAGTTGATTTCATACCTGTATTAGTTTGCCTGAATCAAGTTTTACACCATAAAATTAGGCTTTTAGTGCGACTTCAACGCCATATTTTTGGACCGTTAAAAAGCACCTTGAAACTTGATTTTGTAAAGCAGATATTTTTTGTGTGAAGCTCTGCCGACTGGAAACGGTAAAAGGGCGACTGTTGTCATTTTATGCATACTGCTCGATCTCCGCTTTCGAACGACACCAAAAATTTGAATCACGGTGATTATCCCAACCTTTCACTTCTGCGGCCCAAAACATAGTCGGGATTGAAATTCTGCTCCTTCATATAAACCTCCTGGTACTGGTTTTCCGGGCACAAGTATCGTGTTTTGGACCCAAAGTTGTTTGTATTTTATTTCCGGGCCTTAAAATTATTGGACCAAGAATAAAAGTCGTGATTCGGAATCTCCGTGGTCGAAAACGCCACCACATTTATTAGAACGAAAATTCTGTGAAACTAAAAGCTCAAAAGAACCCAAAAATCGCTGAGACGTGGGCCTAGGCACAAAATGCTTGGACCAAAAATTTCTTGTGTTTTGTATTCGTGGTCATACTTCATGTACTTTACACTGGTTGTATATATTCTTGTGTTATGCGTGTTAACTGTTTATGTCGTGTACTAACTGCATGTACAGTATAGTCCATCCACCAGCTCATGGCACTTTGTGATGCCGCTGGCCAACTTGTTCCCTTCCTCCACGTTCCAACGAAAGAGAAATTGAGTGTGACCGATTTTGCAAAAAAAACTAAAAAAATGACAAAATTAAATTAAAATCGATAAAACACGTCGATTTCATAAAAACCACAATTTAGGAGCAAAAATATTTTTTTCGGAAACTCAATTTCTCTTTCATTAGAACGTAGAGAAAGGGAACAAGTTGGCCAGCAGCATCACAAAGTGGCATGAGCTGATGATCGACGGACTATACGTATAGTCGTATAGTCCAGCCACCAGCTCATGAGACGACTTTTTTCAAGTTGGCTTGTGTGGATGCAATAATGTTCAGGTTCCACGTATTTGGGAAATGAAAGAAAGAGAAACGCACGTATTTTTTAAGAACACACTCTCCACCTCGGTGCGTAAATTCTCTTTTGACTCCCAAAACATTTGTGTGTTAAACGACGTTGCTGTTCGCGTAAGCGCGCAACAAATTGAGGTCAGCCAGCTGGTACTTGTCATCATGTCTCTCGGCCCAATCTCTTTCTTTTGTTTGCGAAAACACGTGTAGCCCGGAGCATTTCTAAATTTGGCCAACCGAGCTTCAAACAAGTCGCCTCATGAGCTCGTGACTGGACTACATTACAATGTACGTGTACATACAGTACCGGGTGCAATTCTAGGCTGAAAGTTGAAGTCGCGTGCAGTGCAAAACAGTGCAAAGTATAGGCAAAAGTCGAAGTAACTTCGCGTGCACGCGCGTGCACGCGAAGTTTTGCGCGTGCGCTGGCGTGCGCTCCCTATGTTTTAGCACTAGGAAGTCGCGTCCACGCGCGTGCACGCGACTTCAACTTTCAGCCTAGAATTGCACCCGGAACTGTATATCCTGATGTTTTTGGTTTTGTCCTGTCACATTATTGGTTTATTATTGTGTGTATTGTAACCCACATAATGTTCTGATTGTAGGCCGTATGTTTGTGAGCTGTGCAGTACGTTTTGAGATTATGCCCTCCGCGACCTGCGATCGTGCACCATCGTCAGTGCGTACGCACCTGATGCTCACTTGACTCCATGAACAAAACTTCACATTTGTCCGTTTGCGAGTCATTACTTCGTAAAATTATACTGTATCTTATGGAGCCCTTGGTCATAGTGGAAAATGTAAAATGGAAAAATAAAAAAAAATATTCTATGTCCAAAGTTTTCCATTTCCATTTTCCAATATAACTCTGAGCTCCCTAAATCTTTAGGCAGAATTTTAGTGGCATGTTGCTATGGAAGGGATACAATTTTCATTGTAATCAAATTTGTCATCTCTGTTTTCTGAAACATGTGTGCCTTCCAGCACTTTGTTCATAAATTGTCTCGTTTTGACTGTGTGTGTTTGTATCTTTGGTCGTATTGATGTTGTCAGTATTGTCACAGACAACAACGGTTTTCAGCCATTGTGTGTACCAGTCATTGTACGCCAATGGCCTTTTTCTCACCCTCGCCTTGTTCCTCTGCTGGATTTGGGTTGGGAAATAACATTCAGCGAAAGTGTGGACCAGCAGGGAATAAATTGGATCGCAAAATCGGAGTCCGGCACCCATTTGGTCATATGAGCGATTTTACACAATTTTTTTCCTGTAAACTCCCGCATTTCTGTCAGTATCCCCCGGTGGAAGGGAGGAGGAGGAGAATGACACAGCGTGATTCTCTTGTAAACAACATTCATTCTTTGATTTTCACCGCATAAACATCCTGTTGTGCAATTTTTAGCAAGAGATTTGAAGCAAATTTAAATCGAAATGTTAGATTTTTGCTGAATTTTCTTCCTTTTGATGGGTCAGATGGGCCAAAAAGTTGGAATACAGTACACCCCAGCCAAAAATTCTGCACACCAATACCAGGATACACCTGGGGGGGGCGCGCCTCCAAGACCACTAGCGACACCGGTTGCGGTTTGAGTGAGATCTGCCTTTATAAATGTGCGAAATTTTCAGTCCTACTGTCACAACAATTGATTAACTTGAAGAAAACTGTCTTGTGCAAAGCAAACACAACGATCTTTGTGAATAATCAACGAAAAACAATGTCAAACTCGTATTGTATAAATCACGAAACGAGATTATTGCAAATTCGTAATTATATACGCGTGGAAACGAAGCAACACAAAAGTGTGTGTTATTTTCAACAAGTGAATAAAATGCATATTATTATGAACACTACTAAACCCGAGTTTTATTGTTCGGTTTAGCTTACGTTTGATAACAGGCGGGTCTCAAGTTGGTCCATCATCATGAAAAGGGTCAAAAATCACCAAAAACTTCAGCACGGTCCTGGGTTTGGTAATCCTAATTGAGCGTATACAACCGGCACATACGAATCGCATTTGGCCTGAAATGTTGATTTTGCTCATTTTTATGCAAAAATAATGAAATGTTTTCTGCTCGGGCATGTACAGTATGTATAATATGTATGTTCTGCTTGTGCACGTATAGTCCATCCACCAGCTCATGGCACTTTATGTTGCTGCTGACTGGTTTGTTCCCTTCCTCCACGTTCTAATGAAAGAGAAATTGAGTATGACCGATTTTGCAAAAAAACTAAAAAAATTACAAAATGTGTCGAAAAAGATTGGATTCGATCAAATTTAAAATGAAATTAAATTAAAATCGATAAAACACGTCGATTTCATAAAAACCACAATCTAGGAGCAAAAACAATTTTTTTCGGAAACTCAATTTCTCTTTCATTAGAACGTGGAGGAAGGGAGCAAGTTGGTCAGCAGCATCACAAAGTGACATGAGCTGATGGACGGACTATACATAATATGCACAACATGCACCTTGATAAATCTGTTTTGGTCGGTTGTTTGAACGAAACTCAAGACGCGCTCAAAATACCGACGTCAAATCGACCATTTTGATAAAAGATGGATGGATTGCTGTTGCTTTTGGTCACTTCTCAGTCGTAAAATGTAAAATATACGCACAAAAACTGACTTATATTCTTGTCGTCACCCCGTCCCCACTGCCCGTTTATGTTTCATTGCTTGCCTAAGCCTGATGCAGCGCTGCTTTCGGGGTTGACGACACAACAAAGTTAGCCCCCAAAAACGCACCAAAAAGAAATTGCCAGCGATCGGCTTTCCGAGTCGATGTTTCTTTGCGAACAGCTCACTGTTGAACTCAGCGCGACCCTGGTTGGACCGATTGCTTATGTAGCCATGTTCGCTGTCACGGATTTCGCCCGATTGACGATAGATTAGGAAGGCGTAACGATGTTTGCCTGAATTAGAAGGTGAAGGGCGGAAAATATACGCATGTGCTCACACTGTTACATTTTATCAAGTTATAGATTTTAGCTGTGTTGTTTGTAGGCCGTTTTTATTGTCATTTTTGCTTTATTAAATACAGACACGCATGGTTTTTAACGGGTGTTGTTTTCGCTTTTTCCAGAAAATTTGAGCAGTCCCTGTGAGATTCAAGAAAGTTTCAAGGATCATATTTTTAAGTTATCAGCGTTGTTTTGTCTCGCCTGCTGTCAGATGCTGAACTCATGAAGCCCACGAGCGCACAGTGAAAAAAGCCCAAAACCATCGGTTAGCAATCATAGAAAGGTGAATGGACCTTTTCGAAAAAAATAACACCCGGCTTCAAACATTATTTCTAATCAAAAATATTTCCCGCTGAGTACAGTACTATCTCACCAGATTTGGGCGGCGGACCGGCTGGTACATATTCCGACAAGGTGTCACCCCTCCTGAGGTCCGTGCCGGGAATGTTGACGACCAGCCAATGGTGCCACTCTTCGCCGGTGCCTTCTGGCGACGGGTCTGCATTGGAAATGTTCGGCTCCATAGAAATGAATAACTACGATCATGACCTATGATCATAACTTATTCCATCATCAATTTTTTTCATTGAGCTTTCGAATTATTGGTCCCATAATCGCATATTTCAACAGATTCGTGAAGCCAGTTGCACAAAATGTTTGTAGTAATCAGTCAGTCTCGTTTCGCTGCTCTTGTGCCATTGATTCGCTCGCACCCACTGTACTTGGTCATACCTGTCAGTCATTGAACACAGACGAACCGAGTAAGGGCGAACTAAGGTTAAATCCGGAATCCGGAAATAATTTGCATAGAAAAATACAAAACATTTCCGGACTCCGGAAATATTTCCGGAAAACGTAGAAATTTACATGCTAAAATAATGCGTTTTCCGGGAATATTTCCGGATTCCGGTTTCCGGATTCAACCTAAGTCCGCCCTTACATAAGTTTGCTGACTTCAACCTTTTATCAGGCGCAGGTCTTTAATTAGGCATGAGGCTAAAGCTTATACCCAATTTAAATACTTGGATCGTAAGCTTCCCTTCGACTCACCTGTCATGACCAGTGTATAAAGTGCTCCCGGTTCGGTTGGCCAGTTGACAATGCTTGGCGCTTCTCTGGTTTTGACCGGCGTAATTTCATTGCCGAGCTGCACACGACTGCCATCCGGGAATTGAATCTGCAACGCTTTTATTTTTGTTAGTATTCTTTTTTCTTATTGTTAATTTGGTTTTTTGTCTAAAAATGTCATTTGCATGAATTTGTGATTAAAGTAACAATTTATGCTCAAATACTAACATCAGCCAAACTCTCTGGCGCCCTTGACAACAAATCGGGCACCAAGCTGCTCCGGGAAAACGCAGCGGCAACGCGCAAGTCTTTGCTCGAGCTGAAAAATGGACAATTTTGATCCACAATGGAATACGTAACGTCTTCCTCGCTTCATGTTAGCCATGTTGCGCTGTAAATTTTCTTTTACTGTGTCATAGCAGAGGTGGGACAGACTATGTATGTGAAGTTGTGTCGTCATAAAATGCGTAACCCATCAACGAGACGAAGACACGTCTAAAAAACTCGCATGAATGACCATCGTGCAATACTGTAATTGCGTGCTAGTTTCGGAATCTCGGAAATTGTACTATGGTGGTATTTGGAATTCTGTGAAAATCAGACTCATTTGACCAAGCGCTTATTGCACTGTTGATTATCAAATAATAATGCCTGAGGTTTGCTTATTCATGAGAACCTTTTTGCTTGGGAAGTCCACTGTCAACTTCACGACGTGCAAGCACAAAAATGAAGGCTGTGCGTGAAACATCACCCAGCAACTCACTCAGCAGCCGAAAACAGGTCAGGCAACGAGCCAGGTCTGGGTGTTGTCGTCGTCATTGTTGTTGGGAACACACGCGTTGATGTTGTAATAGGGGAAATGGGTGGACCCCTGGTTGGTGACGGGGGTCTCATCGGAGCGGGCATGGGTGGCTGTGGTGGGCGAACCGGATAGATGCGGTTGAGGTACTCTTGACGCGATTTTTGAATTGCCGCCTCGATCTGAGCGCGATCCATCGCTTCCTGAGATGGCAAGGCGGGATATTGATTTGAGAATGTGGTAACAATCCCCTTCACTGGCGTAATTTTTGACATGTTTCGCTATTTAGTTTTGCAGATAATAAGTATAGTGGTGAAACATTGGACGGTCATGGTGGTCATCAGAAGCAATCAAATATTCGCAATTCGGAAAAATCCAGTGCGTGTATTGTAACTAGTTTAATGCCCGCCGGCAACAACTTCCTTCTTTAACCTGCCAGAACCGGAAAATTAACAATAAAACTTTCTTGATTTTGTGGTAACCTACCGGAGTCTTCCGGTTACAGCCCCTGGGGCTCTATTCGGTAGTAGGTGGGAAATCGGATTTTGAAAATTATTCTTATTCTCAAGTAGAGCCCCATGGGGTTTTATTCGAACCATCTTCCGAATTGAGCCCCATGAAAAATTTTGTACTTATTTTGAATGTGGTTCATACCTGGTTGCAATGTGTTTTTGTGTCGAGTAGATACTTTGTATAGACGCTATTCAGGTTCTATGCGAAAGAAAGGCAAAAACTTTGACCAAAAATTACCAAGTAAAAAAGCGAATTTTGTTTCTTTTTTATCAGTAAATTTAGACCATAAACTTGGCACCCGAACGAAAAAAATCCCGAATAGAGCCCCATGTGGCTCTATTTGGAATATTTTCCGGGGGGTGTAACCGGAAAACACCGGTAGATGTCCAAAAAGTTCAAACATCGTTTATTTAGCATCCACTTAGTGGTTTGGCCCTGCATTATCTTGGCTCGGGCCCAGACAAGGCTAAATCTACAGCCAGGTCCCAGACACAATACTGTAGCGTGGCACACGGTTAAGTTCCACTTACCATCATGCGTTCATAGACGCGCTTTCCATAGCGCGTCAGAATGTGATAAAAGTCCTTCCACAGGCCATCATACTGGCTGTTAATCGGCTGCATTTCCCGATTGAAGTCTTTACCCAACAGACCCAGAGACTGCATGAATTTCTCAAAGGATTCCCTGGTGCCCTTGGCCAGGGTTTCGGGGTGGGGCATTGCGGGTGGCTGGATGGGGTCTTTGGTTGGTTGGACCGGAGTGAAGGGCACGATTGATGGGATCGGACTGCGAGGGGACTGGGGTGGGGCAGAACTGGTGGTGACGGGCTTGGGACGGTTGGGGATTGGCAGGGGCAGGCGGTTGGTGCTGGCTGACACTGGACGCCGGGAGACCGTCTCGCGGCGAGCGCCGTACGACTGAAAGTGCTGGAGACGGGATAAATGGCAACTGTGAAAGTTCAGATCAATACGGTATCAAACTTTGAGATTGGATCTCAGTGCTCGAACGGGATCCCGATCCGGATACCGAAACCCCCCGATCCGGAGAATTTCAATTCCGACAAAATCCCGAAATCTCGATCCCTATTAATACTTCGGATCCCGGTCCCGTATTCATACCGGTACACCCAAATGAAATGTCAGCAGCCTTGCTGAATATGTCTTTTTATGTAAGTAAAGGCAAATATAAACTAAAAACCAGGAAAAACTGTAATCCCGATCCCGACTGTAAATTCCGATCACGGTCCGGAAAATTACAATCCCGAAATCCCGATCTCGATCCCGGTGAGCAATAATCCCGTTCGAGCACCGTTCATACGCATTTTTGACTCTCCTTGAGTAAAAAGAATCTTGTGAAAGCGTTGTGCAGAAAAATTTTGGCCACCGCAAAAACCGTTCGCCAACCACTTTCACCTGAGTGGATCAAAATGTCGCGCGTGATCGCGTTTGGTTTAAAGCTATTAATATTAAACGAGCCGCATTTATGCCTACGTGAATAAAAACTGCATTACCAACCGGCATTCCATGATAATAGGGATACTGTAGATTGGGGTATAAATGCGTCTGCCTATAAGTGTAGTACAATTGGGGTCGGCACTGATCCAGAAATGATAATAAAAACGGCAGAATTATTAAATTCATGTTTATTTATTTTGTTTTCGTGATAAGAAATTGCAATCTTTCTGAAAAAGTGAGATTTTAGCCTTCAGGTTTTTAGGTTAGTGAGTCTCTAGCAATCTACACAACGTCAATGTAAGCCAACAAACAAAGCGGTTTTGGAATTATAGAGCGATAGGATAAGGAGCCTGAGTTTTCTATAAAGATCAGGGGATCTGTTCAAAAAAGGCGCCTTTTCTGTCAAATATGTTTCCTAAGTCATAGAACGTTTTGAAGTAGAGTCCCCGGGGGTTCTATTCAGGGGGCCCCATATGCAAAACTCCGGTTCAGGTATGACTCTACCAAACAATCACAAAGGTATTCCAAAGCGGTACAAACTTGCACGCACACACATACAACCTGTGTCACGCGTGTTTGCTTGCATTGTTTACTGAATTATATTGCGTTGGCTGCTTTTCCGCCCGTCGGGGTTTGAGCCGTTCTGATTTATACATCGGCATTTATTGGATGCAGTGAACTGGTGTTGTGAAGTTTTTACGCGATTTTGAAGATTTTTATTCAGATTTCTTGTTTTCTTTGGGGGGCGGAAGGCTTGTATCCAGACATTATTTTTGGGAGACACGGCAGTTTACCTATGGTCTCAGTGAAACATTTTAGGCTCAAAATAAAGCACACAATGCATCAAGCCACAAACCTGGAAGTTTCTTCCTCACGTTTAAATAGGTGCGGCACGGTGAGTGTGAAACATTAACAAGCTTGCGCACTGGCACGACGCTCTGCACGGATCAAGATTAGAACGCTGAATGAGGTTTCACGCAGCGAGTGCGCTCGATCATATAGATAAATTTACTTACATACCTGGCACCACACGTTCAAGACAAAATAATTTAACTCTGTTAATAATGTTATCTCCGATCGCCAGCCCATAACTTCGGGCCATATGTTCACCTCAAACGGAACAGGGCAGCAAATCAGGCAGGCGACTGTAAGGTTCTATATCTCACGCGCAAATACATCACACAAGTGTTGAATCTTCTTAGTTTACCTGCATAATCCGTGACAGAAACACGTGCGTGTCTCGAACCAGCGAGCTTCACAAAACGTTTTATGTCTCATTTTCCGGTATGTAAATATCGAAAGATGTCCACTACTCTCGTGAGCTTATTGTCGTTGCGTAATCCCGCTGGTTGTGTGTGTGTGTGAGTAACTTCGCATTTTTTCGCGCTCCGCGTGCGCGAGTCTCTCCGTGCCTGCCGCCACGCACGCGCGTGGAAAGTTTGATGTCAACCAACAGCAATAATAAGTATTGTGTGTGATGTTGGCCAATATCCGGTGTGAGGGGTGTTTAGGAATAAAGGGACAAAGCGCACTGTGAGAAGCTTACGCTGTGCAGCTCGTACCCATACAAGAAGACGTTTGAAAAAACTGTCCGAAGTTGGTTACGAAACATTGCGAGTTTGAGTACTGCGTGTTAATTTGGTCGAAGAATTAGATTCATCATAATATACTCACAGAACAATTGCTATCACACTTTTTCCTTAACGCGGAACAGAGCAGAACCGTCTCTCTGTTTCCTGCTTGGCAGTCCAGTACCCATGTAAAATGCACTGGTATTGTGATTTTCTAAATTCGCTGCCGTACAATAAAATACGCCCCACAGCTAATGTCAAGTTCTAAACCCGAACACTAACCACGCGCTGTTCGAAAACATTGCGCACCGCTGCCTGGCTGGGTTCGGTTACCAAAGGAACTAGTTCTACCGATTATAGGGAATCTTACAGCCGGATTCCACGTCAACTGTGCAATTTACAGCATGATAGTTTGACTTTGACCTTACACGCTATCTGAAGCTAAAAACTGCAAGTCGCGCAACGGTTGCATGGAAGCACATATCACAAAGGCTGACTTGCTGTTTGGACATGTCTAACTGATTGAGCCTGCATATAATAAGCTTTCTGGATACTTAGGCCGCATTCACAATGCAGCGGATTAGCGGGTTAGCGGATTAGCGGATTAGCGGGTTGCGGATTAGTGGGCCCGCTTTTCGCGCACGCTTTTGCATTCACAATGGAAATTGAAAAAGCGGATTAGCGGGTCAGCTAATTGGAGACCCGCTAATCCGCTAATCCGCAAAAAGTGTTTGCGCTCACAATGCACGTTGTCCGAGTTTAGGTGAAAAGGTAGACTTACTTTAAAATTTTGTTGTTTGTGTCTTTCTTTGTTCAACAAATGGCAAATTACACGCATCAAATCAATCAAATGTTGTTATTCTGAATGTTTCATTGGATTGCAGCATTTCCAACCAGTAAACAGAAATATAGGAACACCGATCACGAAAATAGCACGAATAACACATAGGCGTATATTAGAGTGGTCAACTCAAGTGGTCGAATCACTTTGTCAACTTACATTGTAGATTCGTCAACTCACCCCGAATGCCATGTATTATTTCTCGCATTTATTTGGGACTGCTGTGTGTTAACGAAGTGATTTGACCACTTGAGTTGACCATTGTAATATTAATCGTGAAAAGCGGATTAGCGGGTCCGCTAATCCGCTAACAGGCTAATCCGCTTTGCATTGTGAATGCACACGCCTGCAGCGGATTAGCGGATTAGCGGGTGTGAAAAGTTGCTCGCCCGCTAATCCACTTTTTGCATTGTGAATGCAAAAGCGTGCGCATCTCGCCCGCTAATCCGCTAATCCGCTTGCATTGTGAACGCGGCCTTAGGTATGTCAAGATGGAAAAGTTCAACCCTTTTTCCGAAACGGCGCTTGAAGTACAACGCTTGCAGCGTTGTGCAATTTCTCTGATTTTGACACTCTTATTGATGCTTCGAAATCCACACGGTGACTGAACAAACCTGGGCCTACGCCGGAGATTGCAGCGATTTTCATCGGCGGAATTCTGAAGCGATATAAGCAGGTAGGATCAAGCAAATGCATACGCAACTGAAATGGAAACTCATTAATCATAAATTGTGCGCGAACTTTTACGCACTTTGACATTACTTTGATGTGATGAGCTTGCGATCACACAGACAACGCGGGAACCTGACAGGGATTGGAAATCAATATCGATATCGACGCGATTTGTTCAACCGATGCTGCATGTACGTTGTGTTCACAATATGTACTTGTTGCGTTTTTTTTGGTTTTTCCGGTGTGCACCGTTTTTTTCATGCCTGGTCAAAACAGTTCATGCCTTCAAGCGTGTTATGATGTGGGCTCCATTGTGCACTGTCCATTTTGCGCATGTTAGGGATCAACACGAACTTTGTACATACACGTTCGCACACGTTACTGCTATCGTGTATTAGAGGGCAAACCGTTGGAGTTGCCAATCGCAAAATAGCATATGTTTCAGTTTCTGTCAGTGTATGCTGGCTGGCCGGTCAACAAAAGTGGATTCTGATAAGAAACATTGTCGCCGCCGAGTGAGGAATGCGCTGCTAAATGGGTGTTTTAGCATACACGTCACGTTCCCGGGTATTGTAAACACATTTTATTTTCTGGAGCGGGTCCTACAGTTTTGCATCGGAAGTTTGTGGGCGTTTCCCGCAGCGCACCCAGGAAAGATACCGTGGCTGATATAAACACGTTGTTCGGATTCCAGTCCGGTCCAGTGTTACATCGGATACGTGATATCTTGCATCAACCACAGTTCGAAAAGTTTGCAGACCATCAATTTGGACCAGCGCAAAAGTTCTTTCAAGGCTGCCTTTGGACACAACACATTTACGCTGGTCAAAATTGGGACCTCGAGTAGCAGTACCGACGGCGCAGGGCCGCCTTGAGTAGGCAAAAAAGAGCAGAGTCCAAGAAAGCAGAGCCTAAAAACTGTTAGATCTAAGCCCAACAATAAATCGAAGCACAAAGCAACACAAGCAAAGGTATAAGCCCAAGCCAGGTTTTTTCGGAATTTCGTTTCGGGTTCTTTTTCGGGGTGTTCGACGGCCACCAAAGCCTGCTCATTTGGCTATGCTCTTCTTTCTTGCCCAGACTTGTCTTACTCAAACCATGTTTGCTCAATTGACCGACCACGGAGCCCCCCGACCGATACACCAGCCCATCACCAAGTTTGACTTGTTATTTTGGTACAACAACAGCACAATAACGCACCGAACAACATCGCAGGAAGGCACACTTGTGTGTATCGTGCTTTGCAATCAGTCCAGGTATGTACACGTTAAGTATCAGGTCAGTTCGGCTGACGCTATGCAAAAAACTCTATGACGGCGATAATTTCTGTTTTCGGGGCATTCTTGAGTTTTTATAACTGCGTTTTTGCGCCTATTGATACGATATGCCATACACGAAGGCTATGTTTTGCTGGGTGTTTGTATTTGTAGGTATGTATGTATGTACATATTTGTTGATAGGCATTTTTGGGTATACATGTACAGTAGATTACCGGCGGTAAACGTTGTATACCGGTAATTCAGCCACATGGCCTCACGGTGTATGTGTATGTCGCTGCGATTTTTAGCATACCCATAGAGCGCAAGAATTTATGATTTCAAACTATTTAACATCAAAAACGATCAGGTACATATACCTGCTTTGGTGTCTTGCGCCAGGCGCTACGTCGTTTTTGTCAGATTCAGCTCTTGTGGTAAATGCTGTATGTACCTACATGCATCTGATCTGCAAAACGGAAAGTTGCACCATGACTGCGCATGGCGTATTTCTCATGAAAGTACATGACTTACCCACACGACTTGAATAACGAAGAAAACAAGTCAACACAGTGACTGTTTGACTTTGACTTCAAAACTCTGGTTTATGCTTACATTTTTTGTGCACTCTGTACAATTCTCACAGTTTGACTAATGATATTTTTGCTTTGTGCATGTACGTGCAACTTTATGGTGACTAATTTCCAGTGAGCATACATGTTTACTTTATGTGATGATTAGAATAATTTTCTGATTGTTATCAGATTTGTTCCAGAAACATTTTCTTCATTATTCGAGCCCAAGATCAACTTTCAGTTCATGATTATCGCGCCCTGGCAATGAGATAAAATCGAATCGACGAAAAACTGTCACGAAATTATATGCTAAAAAATGGCCCTCACTACAGGTTGGTCTGGTTTTACTCCTTTGAGAGATATGAGAAATTCAAAAGAAAGTAAAGATCATAGCATTGCGTGTTCTTATGTCCTCAAAATCGTCAGTAACTAGTGCTAATAATATTTCCTTTGCTCTGAAAATCGTAGGTTTATGGGTGTGCTATGCTCTAACGACTCTTTGTTCTTGAATGCGCACTCGCCAAAATGTACTTGTCTTATTTATATCACTTTGGCCAAAATGCTTTTTGGCTTCATCAAGATGCTAGGCAGCTACGTATAAGACGATTTGGTTGGCCCATCCTATTTCCCAAATACATATGCTTTTGGCGGTTGTTTGCGAAAGGGCTTTCTTTCATCAACATAGGCAGGCTTTTAAAATAGAAAAACATCATGTTTTTTACACCCAGTGTGAACTGCTGGTATTGCCTATTTCTTGTCTTTTTTAGACGAAAACAGGAACCTAGAATAGGTCCTTTTTTGTCAATATGCCTGAATTCCACACACGACCTGACTGTGTTCGAATTACGGTAATCCCTAACAAATTGTGTGTGAATTGAAAATGCGACCAAATGTTATTTTTATGATATATCTATATCTGATCTCAGAAAGTGCAGCGTGATTTCAGTTCTCTCGATGAATTTTTTTGTTGAGGCCAAGTTTCACAGATGCGCGTTTCCAGTTTTTTTCAGTTTTTCGGGTACCAAACATTTGTATCAGCGGTTTTGGTAATTTTGCAATAAAAAATTCTGCACAAATCCAGAGCGTTCCGATTGAAAAATTGAACGATGTCTGGCGCGTGTGAACGAAAATAATCACAATAAATCGTTCGTGAGATTTGACATTGTTCGTTGCAGAGATTTTGACATTTCGGTGCGCAAAAGTGCCATTGAGCTGCTTTAATGTTTTTGTGGCACATTTTTCATAACTTCCATTTTGCTTTCTACTCCGACGAATTCGGGTACACTCGCTTCTGTGTGTGCCAAAACTGCGTCTAAAAATTCAGAATTCAATGGATTTTTTCTGTTTGCTCCATGACCAATCATATCTTGCATGCTTTGCTGCTCAATGCACACTCCATTTGCATATCCGGGAAAGCTGCCAAACGTTTTACACCCATTGCATCCCATTATCGACACCATTTTCACAACCACATCACGAATATTTTATCTTCGAACGCCTCAGTCCCTCAGGAACGCTCGTTCCAAGATGCTAGCGAGTGACCCACTCTCCTCACAACGCTGGGTAGAGTGATCTTTTGTTACATCTTGATGTGTGTGTGTATATGTTCGTTGCTACAAATCCTAAAAACGATATACATACTGTATGTATACATACACGTTTACATTTTGGAAAGCTTGCTGCTTTTTGGGTCTTGTGGGTCTGTCGGACATTACCTCACGCATAGACACAACCTCACGTAACTAGTACGATGGTACCCAATATTCGAACATCAATGGCGGATCTTTGTTTGCTCTTGACGCGACACAAACACTGTAACCAAACGTAAGATGGTGGTTTATGCCGTGTGTCCGGTCGGTGTACATTTCCTACAGGTGCTATTGGCATTCTACATGAAATTCGGATCAAAGTTAATGGGTCCCGCCAAAAATTTCGTCCAAATTTCATCATTTGGACCGGTAGCGCATATATTGATTCAACTTTGGCTTTCAATCCTATTTGAATGGATTTTAGCGCCCCGGAGTGTTCACATTTTTCTGCTCTTGACGTATTTCGTTCGTATTTTGCAGTTGGATTTTTCACTCTGCGGAGCAAAAGCTCCGTGATTGCGACTACAGCTTCTGATGTTATAGTACTCAGTTGTACAGCAGTTTCCTCCTTTCAATGGTTCCAATCATTCTGGCTTCAAACAGGATGCTGCACAGTTACCATGTCAAACATCAAACCAATAATGCGAAAAATTTCAAATTCCTGCGCACAGAAGCAAGTTTGGCGCCAAATTTTTTACTTCCTCTCTGTATTTTGATTTTGTGTCTTTCTTTCTCAGCTGTCGTGTGTGCTGAATGCAAGCAATAGGGTCTATTTCACTCGCATATTTGCTGGCAGTGTGGGTGTGCTATTTGGTGTGGGGGTTTCATTTTCCACATCGCGTGGTGGCCCTTTTTTCACATCAGTTTGCAGTTCACAGGGTAATGTTACCCTCAGCAACGAAGACAACAACCCGAAACCTGTTCTGTGTCGTGATTTTCTGTTCGCTTATTTGCGATTTCTCATCTCACCTCTGGCAGTTTGAAGCCGAAAATAAGATGATTTCACTCTTCCATATCAATCCATCGGCTCTCTGATGCGTCATTCTTTGCTCCCAGAAAATCCTCTCAGCGACGCCTGATCTGCTTGTAGTGTACTGTTCCTGGGTACGCTGCAAAATAAGTACTACAGTAGTGTGAATTTTACAGCCCACACAAATTTGTAACCACCAAATGGTAGCCTAACTAACTCACTAAAGTGACACCGCAGTGCATACGCTCAGGGTGAGTCACTTTAAAATCGCAAAGAAGACCACGTTGAAATGAATAATTGACGTTTCGTTGCTGCAGCGGTTTGCAAAAAAATCAACAAAACACCACGCTGCATCACAGTTGCGCGCGCGCGCAAGCCATCTGTTTGTTTGTACAGGCGCGAAACAATGTCCGGCGGGATTTTTAGGTCCCACAACTCTGCTTAGATGTTGTCATGGGCGTGGATGCGATCTTGCAACGCCCAAAAACACAACGCATACGTAATGGACCGTTTTTCCCTGACTGTACCCGAAAAAAAATGAAATTGAATTTTTCCGAAGGCCAGGTACACCGTTGCACTGAATGAATGTACATATCACAACAACAATGGTCTCGCGTCATATTTCACTACTGTATTTTTCATGTCTATGTATATGTGCGTGTTGTATTATTTTTCGGACATCCGTGCCCTAACTGCGGCGGTTGTGTGTGCTCTGCTTTTTTGAAAAAAATATGGTGCGTTTTACAAATCTCCGCCCGAATTTTTTTGCCCCACACCCTAATATTACAACAGGTATAGGGCCAGGGCAATGAATTTGTTCTGCATAGTAATTTGTCTGGCATAAGTTCTCCAAATAACTTGCCTTGATTGGCACCCGCAGAGTGCGTGATTGAGAAGCGGTCAACAAGTTATCTACAAGTTCGCACCACTAAACTTCGCGCACCTTTTGGGTCTTGTTCCATGTTCTGTGGATTTGTTTATCAATATTGGTCCGCAACAAACAGAACTGGTCACCGGACTACTTGACTAGTGCGTTTGTACCATTCCCCCTCACTATTTCATTTCTTGGGCACAAGAAATGCATAATGACAACAACGTACCGTTTCGCGCTTTACGATTGTGCACCCATGTTGCATGCGCATTCGCATTGTGTTTGCTGGTCCAGCAGTGCATGTGGTCATGTCATAGGCCTTGACCCAAACATACCCCTATGCATGTGCTGCTACTTGACCAAATCATGTGTCTTACTTTCGGGATAACACACACACATGCATGTTGTTGTGGAATGCATGGAGATGCTGGGTACATGTACCACTGATGCGCAATAATATTGAGCATGCATATTTTTGGACTTTGTTGGGTTCAGAAATTAAATAATTCGTGCGATTATGTCTTCCCTGCGGTACCCACTGACCACACATAAATTGGCCACTTGCTACCGCGCGCGGTCATCTTCTGGTGAGAGAGAGCTTAGGTAATCCACTGTCTGCGCCTTGGATTTAGTGTTGCACCAAAGTTGGCGCCCAAACTCAGTGAGGTTGAGGACCAGCTTGAGGTCTGTATGGGCGTTTGCTGTGGCATTGCCTTGGCCCTGTGATCCATGCGAAGTCCGGGCCTAGTAGGCCTGCCTGATAAGCGCCAACCTATCCCCACACCACCGAGTGTTTATTATCTTGAACTCTCAGTATTCACCCAACACCATACGTGTCACCATTAACCACCCCCTCTCGCAGTACATTGTGGTCAACTGTAGACTGTGTGGTCACTCTACGATGTGGCTCCGCATGGTTGCCCCCTTCCTGTTTATAATATCCACATATTTTGTCATATCTACACATCGTTTGTACAGTGTGTGCAGTGCACAACACAGGCAAACATGGTTGGTGGTTGGATATGACTGTGTTTATTTCTTCTTTGCTTCGTTCTTGGTATGCTGATGCTTTGACTGGTGTTCTGTTCTCTGTGCGTGTGTCTGTCCCGCGCGCTTGCTCTCTCGCGCTCGCGCGATTTCTGATACGTAAACCTCAATGTATGTGTGTGTGTGTGTGTCTGGGGCTATTTGAGTGCTTTGAGTGATTTTGTTCGGTACCGCGCTTCCCGCACAATCTGCGCCCAAACACATAAGTGTGCTCATTTATTTCTCCAGCCGTGCTGGGATACAACGACCATCAAAATATTATCACTCCCCTCATGCAGGTTGTGCACCACGAAATTGGTCGGTTTTTTGTGCCTCATCAGCTGAAATGGTTCTTTTACCGTTTTTGTTTTGGTCAGTATCTTATTCTGACAATTTTGGTCAAGATAATTCCATTTTCCATCATATTATCACGGGTATAACTTACTGTCACTTGCAAAAGTCGTGACATGCAATTCCAACATCAGTTGCGGGTTTTTCTTTTTTCCCGCCCACTCCAATTTCAAAGAGCAGATTGGGGTACACCAGCAACATTATCCAAACAACCAGCAGTGAAAACAGCGGAATGCGCTGAGGCCAAAGTTGTCGGGCACCTGATGTTTTCAAGGCCCCATTTTGAAAACCCGTCTCCCAACCAACTTTTGCCCAGAGCCCAATCGTACAAACGTGTTAGTTTTCCATCAACGCATAACAGGCAGAAGCGCGCTCATGTTCAAAATAACTGAAATCTGCGCGTTTGAAGGTCAAACTATCGCTATCGCGTGTGGCATGTAGAACCAAACAGGCAGAAAGTCGTGTGGTGGTGGTTCAATGAATACAATTGTTGTTTTCATCATCTGGCAAAACTGATCAGAATCATTTTGCCACTTTTTTGGATTGGTTTCTTGCACTGTTCTGCTCAATTTTCGTATTTTAGATTATGATGGTACCCATGCTGATCACTGAAATTCAAATCCCAACCCAACCCAACAATTCAAATTACCATTAAAATAGCGCGCTTCAAATCAAATCAATTCCAATCTCGGTCCAAACAATGAGTTCCGCCGATTATCATTATGTAGAACACTATCATGTGTCTACCCTATTCCGAGTTCTTCATGTAACAGCCAACTAATCAATGTTGACCATTACCATGAAGGGGTTTGAACCTGTTGTTATTTGTTTGATCGTTTGTTGTTTGTATCAAACGACCAGCCTTTTCGATACGCAAAAAGCCTGATGTCTTGGTCTGAGTCCGGGTACATGGTCCGGTTCCGGACCAGAACCTCAAATTGAAAGCGCTTTGGTGCTCATATGTTCAACCAGCATGTCTGCCGCGCAGTGCACAACTGACTGACCTTCAGACGATATCACAAAGCTATCATTCCAGCGCGCTGCCTTGGTTTGGTTGTTCATGGCGAAAGAGAACAATTTTGCTCGTGTGAAATTTTGTCGGTACGCGATGTATGTTGCGCATACGCTTTGCCCATGCGGAACAGTTGTCCAACGCAGTGGCATAATGCAACGTGAGCTATTGTCTATATGCGGTACCCACGATTTGGCAATAACAATTTTACACACTGTCTGCTCTTATAGTTTTGACGTGTAACGTGTCTCTTTTCATGCGTGTGGTGCATGTGCATCTGGTGCTCAAACACGGCAAGTTTTCAGTTGTTTGCTACCGAAAAGTCCTTGTGGGGCTTTTCTCTCCTGGTCTCGGCTGACTTTTGAGCATTTTATTTTTCGAACGTCGCGATTTTTCAGGACAATGTGATAATTATGCAACGTTTATTCGTGTTTTAGTGATGTGGTCCTTGACTTCGCCTTTTACGCAAGATCATTTTTGCATTTTTTCTGCTGCATATTTTATGGATTCAGTTTTCGCATGCACTTTTGATATTTTTTTGTTTTATCGCCATGAGATATACCACTGCAGGATAAGGCGAGCTCATTTTTCACAGCTTTTTAAAATTCCATGGTGTTTTTCTCACCGCTCATGCAAAACAAGCGTTGAACACTTTGATGTGTTTTGCACATTTCCACAAAATGCCAAATTATTATGTTGAAAAACACTTTCATAACTTTCATAAATATCATTGAAACTTTAAACCGAGCTGCTTTCAAAGTACCTCACCAATTGATGTTTCGTTTTGGTTAGGTCAGATGAGCATAACAGGACAACGACGAGGTTGTCCAAATTTTTCCAAACTTCTTGTCGCGATAACAATTATGGCGCTCTCCGGTTTCAAAAAAACATCACCGCATAATTTATGACACATGTAGGTAATGTATGCCGATACAACGTCCCATTGTATGTATCATTCATTCTCCAAGATAAACCCAAAATTTCGGGATTCAGGTGCTCTCATGCAAACAGCAAAGTGGACACGTATACAACAACAATGATACCATATGAATACGTACGTACATACCTGGGTACCATTTTTAGCTCCGAAACATCAACACATATACAATGTCTTTATAATTTATTTTTTGGTTTTTTTTTGGTGTTTCATCGCAAAGCAGCCATCAAGTCACACGCATGTTTCGCTCAACGAGGGGGGTTTTGGCGTGTTTTCTGTTCGCCTCTGGGCTGTTATAAAACGGAAAGACTATACGATAAACAAATCATAATATTGATCGATAGCTGTCGTGCCAGGCCCGCACGTGTTTTCGCATGTGCCAATATCAAATTTATAGTTGTGTGTGCTCTTTTCTTCAAGGATTTATTACCTTTATAATGGCCCAAATTCTCAAAAGCAGCACCATTGCCACCGGGGCGATTGCGCAACAATGTATTTGACAAACGTAACGCTCTCCACCTCGGTGCGTAAATTCCCTTTTATCCCTAAAGCGTGCATGCGTCGAACAACCATTGTTCGCGTAAGCACGCAAAGAACAAAGAACAAACTGAGGTCAGCGGTTAGCCAGCTGGAACTTATCATCGTGTTTGGGGGCGCAACGGCCCCCGGTAGCGTTTTCGAGAATTTGAGCCAATCACGTTTGCTACAAAATTCAATATGAAAACTCTTGCTTCGTTTTTGTATCGGCATTTAATAGACGCAAATATCGTTTTTTTTTTCAAATCGATGTTAGCTTGTTGTTTGTTTTAATCTGGGTATCACAAGCCGATTTGTTCAAGATTTTATAAGCAGATCCCGGTTTTCCTAAAAAGAAAGTGTTTATTTCATGTGTACCAATGTTTACCATATAGCATGGTTCTTTTTTGGTTGCTTTGGCTGCTCGATGTAGTCAAAATAGCGGTATTCGAAAGTAGTACCAATGCTTGTTTTGACAGTTTTTAGCTCGAAGGGAAACCCATTGGCCCGTATGAGACCAGCTCACATTGCTGTGCTAATGCCTGCTGATGTTTCACAATCGACTCGCGACGATTATTGTTTCTAGTATGTACGAAAACAAAATCGCCTCTTTGTGAATTTCTCCCTTGGACCGGAGCGTAATGTTGGCACATTACTTGGTATACCTCTGAATACATTCCCTTGCTCAGTCCGAGTACCCTTGAGCGCTCCCAACCGCAGGTGTGAAAATAGAGCGCTAGTGCGTGCGTACGCGCGCGGGGTAATTTTGTCGGTTAGCTACCACACGGATTGGCTACCAGCTTGTTATTATTGTTTGCGATTGCAAACCTACGACTTTTAGCCGTGTCAAAACTACTCTCTTGTACAGGCCTGCCTTCGCGTATACAAATGTTGCGGGCAAGATTTTTGGGTACTTTGGCACCAAATGCAGGCAAAACATGACGCAGGTTCATGATGTGGTGCCCGAAACTTTTCAAAACTGTTCCCTTTTTACTCGCATAACCATAAGCTACTGTACTTATACACCGACGACAGCTTGACATAATGTATATGTAGGTATACAACTTTAGCGGCATCAAACTTCCGCCAATATAACCACAATCCCGAGTTTTATTTGAGATTCGGGAAGTTGCTGTGCCGTTCAGTGTAACCTCGACTTTTTCGTTCGGTCTCTCAATTCCGATTTCCCATTTTTTGCAAGCATAAAGTTGGAGATAGTGGTAGGTAAAACATGTCTATACCAACCTGAAGTTTGCAAAGCGCTCTGAAAAGTGCTGCGGGCAGACACTTTAGGGCTCCCAGCATTTCGGTTTCTGCGCATTGAAGAACACAGAGCCAGTCTATTATATGTTACAAATCACATTTTGCTGAAAATGTGTCAGCTTTCACAGATCATCAATAGACGCAAAATTTTGTTCAGTCACTTTCATTCACAAGTTTTTATATGTCAGTTCCCTTTCAAAAGGTCTATTTTCGTGCCAGATTTTTCATGCTTATGTGAATCTGATCCTGTTTTATGTATCGTGGTGCCATGTTCACTTTGTCCCTGATTTTCAGGTACATTCCAGCGTTATCACCTAACATTGTATCCAAGTGTCACCGCACCATTCCAACACACCTACAACAATGGCTTACAACGGTGCCGGTCAACAGTTCACGAATGGTCACGTGACCAATGGTTACAGCATTGAAACATCACAACAACAACAACAATACTACTCATCATATCAACAACAACAAACGAACAGCAACCAATTGGCGTTTGGCGGGAATAATTCAAATTCAAACAAGTTCGAGTCTGAGCCGGATATCGACGAAGACGAACTGATGGATCCAACGCTGTATTTTGAACGTGGCAGAATCAAACAGTTGCAAGACGAGAGGATACACATTCAGAAGAAAACGTTCACAAAATGGTGCAATACGTTTCTGTCCAGGGTCGGTTTGGGGGGGTCACGGGTAGAATGAACAAATAAATAAACACTGGTCGGACGGAACCATCGCCGGTTTTTTCACTGCAAAGAATAATTTCTTCGATGGTTGTCATCGGGATAGATAGATCTTGACATTGTATTGGTCGCACAATGACCATAAGAATTCATCAAACGAATCCTGATTTTCACGTTCAGTCACTGTTAACCACTGTGCTATTTGTGATTTTTGTGATTCTCACAAAACATTTTCAGCTGAAAATAAAGTGACAGAGCACCCACGTTGCTGCGGGTCTGAAACATTTTACTGAGTGCATTCTTTGTGCGTGATTGCGCAACGCACCGTCATTGCCCCGTCACTTTCCCGCTTTACGTTTCAGGAAAAAAATTTGACCAATTCTTATAAAGTCATTGTGCGACCAATACAATTGTTCAAAGATATCTCCCGTCGTGAAACATCAGCAGCGGTATACTTGAAATATCTATACTTGTGTTCGGGGACTAGTTTGCGCAATGCTGGCTCCAGGCATAATGGTGGGGATTTTTCCAGAATCGCAAGTTGGGCCAGCGTAAGATTTGATGTTGGATGTTAAGAAACAACCATTACGGTGGTCAAATTTACAGTTCTTCAAAAAATCCAAATAGTGTAATGCTGACGATAACTGCAGTGATACTGGTTGGACCCCATTTTAAAGCAGGCAAAGCCCAATCCCATAGTGAATGACACACAGAATGAATTCCGTTCAATAATCATAATGATCACATTCTACAGGCCCGTCTCGAAATAGTCGACTTGTTCACGGATGTCGGCGATGGAGTGCTGTTGATGCGTCTGTTGGAGATCATTTCGGGCGACAAGTTGGGCAAAGCGAATCGCGGCAGAATGCGCGTGCAAAAGATTGAGAACATCAACAAAGTACTCGAGTTTCTGAAGCGCAAAAAGATTCAGGTATATATCAACACAAAGAGTTACCTTTTTCAACTCCGTGTCTTTGCGAAAGACATTGATGGACAAGTTTTTGAACAGTATCGAATACTTGACACCACCATTATAACAACGGTTTATGCATCTACGGCTAGCCAAACGCACTTTTTGGACCATGTTATAGGTTATGATCGAGCACCATGTTTTTCGACCAGCGTAAAAGTTGTTCCCGAACACAAAGTCAAGCACTTTTATACGCTGGTCGAAATTACTGGTGCTTCATGCGCTCCCAGAATGTACTATCAAAACATAACCTTCGCACCGTAGTTCAACCGTAGGTGTAGTTGTAATCATGGTGCACAATGCCTATAAAGCTGATGCGGTCGTACTGTAAATATGGATGATGGACACGATACAAATGGATGTGACAAACTGGCTGATGTTTCAGCTGGAGAATATAGGCGCTGAAGATATTCTCGATGGAAACGAACGGCTGATTCTCGGTCTGATTTGGACGATCATTCTGCGGTTCCAGATTGAGGATATTGAAATTGAAGTGGTTGGTCTCTGTCTTTTGAGACAAAACAAGACAACATGTTGGGCGTAGACCTCTCCGACCATAACTTATCTTGATCGTGTGTCGTTTCTTTTTTGTATTGATTTATTTATTTATTTATTGCGAACTTTGCTTATGCCACCTACATTTTGACCAGCGTAAAAGTTGGTCTCCCAGACTGGAACTGTCATGGTGGTGGAATTTTAGCGACATTAGATCTCGAACTAACGCATCCTTTTTATACGCACAAGGTTCTGTATGACCAAGTCCCGTTTGAGAACCAAACCACGCACCGAGTTCGATTTTAGCGACACGCTATTAATGATACTGCCTACTCAGTTATGCCAAATGACCCATGCATACCTACCTAACATGATGATGATGATGTTTCACACGCCCACAGAATGAGCACGAAGAGACCGGAGAGCGCAAACGTGCCAAAGACGCCCTTCTGCTGTGGTGTCAACGCAAGACGGCCGGGTACTCAAATGTGAAAATCGAGAATTTCGCCGGATCCTGGCGCAATGGTTGGTTGGCTGATGTTTCATATTACATTGTTTCATGTGCTCGAAATCTTGGATTTTGGTCAGATTTTTGTTATGAATGAGCGTGTTTGGAACTTCATTGAGGGGGAACAGTCCATCAGCGCTAAAAGCTCAGGCTAGGCCATAAATAAACCACTTTTACTATCGTCAAATCTTTGCCACTCGTAGAAAATTCCGAATGCGCCCACTGGTCACGGAGCTCTGAATTCAGAATCACGAACTGTAATGTTTCACACACTGCGGTGGTCGAGCAACAAATCAAAAATTAAAAAATCAACTACAACAATAGATGATGTTTCACAATTGCACAGGTCTGGGTTTCAACGCACTGATTCACGCGCACCGGCCCGAACTGATCGATTATCACGTGCTCAATCCACACGATCATATGGCGAATTTGAATAATGCGTTTGACGTCGCTGAAAGGGAGCTGGGATTGCATAAATTGTTGGATGCCGAAGGTACAGTATTTGTGAACGGGTGGTTGCGTGATGTTTCATTTGTGATTGGGAAGTGATCGTACTGAGCCATGTTGGTAGTCGTTCGTGGAATACGCATTTGACATCACGTTTTTGTATGTGTTGGGGCGGGAGTGTCCTAAACGAGGTCGACAAAAAGGGCTGCGACGGAGCACAGTCTACCCAAGCGCAAATATTAATCTAGTTTTGGCGTTTATTGCGTAAAAGTTTTTAACTTTTAAACGTTTTAAAATTTTCTAGACGTAGACGTTTCGCGACCGGACGAGAAATCGGTGCTCACATATGTCTCCACGTACTATCATTATTTCTCGAAACAAAAAGCCGAACTCACGGGTGCCCGGCGCGTGGCAAAGGTTGGCGGGAGGGGAATTGAAAAAAACTGCATGAAACGTTGGTCATTCAATCGAATATCGGGTCTGCTTTGGTCGTGTGACATTACTGCCGATGAGCTTGGGCACGTACGACCATGTAGATCTGTGCGTGTAGTTTCGGCCCATAGTGCCAGACTGCATTGGAGCCCCAGGCCTTGTCAATGACACAAAACCGTCAATGGTTATTGGATCCATAATCGTTTGTACAAAACACGTCCACACGACAGGTTTAAAAATAAAAAAAATGCTGCAAAACTCTTGATATACCCATATGCAGGTTGTCGGCCAGTTGATAAATGCCGATCAACTCAAAGGCGATTACGAATCGATCAGCACGAATCTGTTGGACTGGATCGATCAGAAGATTCGCGATTTGAACGATCGAAAGCTGCCCAATTCACTCAAAGGCATTCAGGACAAAACTGTTGAGTTCACGCAGTACAGAACGGTCGAGAAACCACCAAAGTGAGTGACGCCCGTACGTATTTCGTTTGACATTCTGACCTATTCAGTGCCGTGGTCCTGATGAGTTGGGGCCCGCACAATATGGGTTGCAGCTCAGATAATTAGGCCAACCATCTGTCACCTGTGAATCGTGTCAGTAAAGAAAACTGCAGTATATAGCTGAATAATGTTAGCCAACTAGTAAAAGGACAAGTGATATTGGCACGAATGAGGTCTGGTTTCTCAATCCCAAAAAAATCGGGACACAAACTCCGAAGGTCCCTTGAAAGTCAAACGATTTCGCGAGGTCATGCACTCATACCTGTGTACAACGACCCGATGGACCATATTCACACTCAAACGGAAGTTCAGAAAAGATTGCCGTCATTCTGCTGACCCCCCCCCAAAAAAAAACCTGTGTCGGTGTCTTCGAACTCCGGCACTAATCTGTACACAATGTGAAAAAAACCAAAAAACAAATTAAAATTTGAATCTCAAATTCAGATACACGGAGAAAGGCGAGCTCGAGGCCCTGTTCTTCACTATCCAAACGAAACAGAAAGCGTTGGGCACGAGGCAGTACAATCCACCAAACGGACTGCTTTTACATGACATTGAGACGGCGTGGACAGAGCTGGAGAAGGCGGAACACAACAGACATGTGACGTTGAATGAGGAACTGATGAGGTATGAATGTGTGCATCGGGTTTTGTGGCGAGTTCTTGGATTGTTGTGAGCAGGGTTGTTTCAAAAAAAAAAGTGGTTAATTAAAAAATTTTTTTTTTAAAAAAAAAAATTTTTTTTTTTGAAACTCAGATTTTGCTCTTTTTTTTAATAAAAAAAAGTTGCCCAAAATGGGCTGAAATGTCCAAAAATGGCCTTTTTCGAGGCAAAAAATTGGCACTTTTTTTCTGTGGACGGGACAATTTTTCCAAAATCGCGCCTGCGGCGCCCTGTATTGTCCCCAAATCCGCACAGGGATGCGCGGGGATGGTCTTTTATAGTGATGTGGCACCGATAATGTACCACTGCATGCTACTACATATGTATATACATAGGTCTGGTGCAAAACCGGGCGCGCAAAGTCGATCTGACACGCAAGATTTGGGCTGTAATCGATATTTTGATGGTCGTATATCAGATATACGGCATTAGATGCATTAAAATACATTGTACGGCATGCTACCCTACATTAGAGTACATCGTTAGTGAACATCAACCTCAGATTGGTAGGATTCCATAGAATCTGCACAATGCTACCGGGTGTCACCACACAAGTTGGGTCTCAGGCGAAAATTTTTCAATTTTTGAAAAATATGTTGCATCGATTTCATTTATCCTGAAACGTCGTTTGCAACACTTTTTCTAATAAAAAAAATTTTCGTCAAAAAAAAAATCAAAAAAAAAATTTTTTTTTAAAAAAAAAGCTCGTTAATAAAAAAAATTTTTTTTTCAACCCTGGTTGTGAGTGTTCTTGAATTGCTAACGGTTGAGCGCTGAATGTCTTTGAGTTCCCAACGATTTGTCTCAGATTGGATATAAGGTTGATTACGTGAATTTCTCTGTGTGATGGATATCCTTGGAACTCAATGACCGTGCCAATTTGGACAAACAACTTAAGCGGCTCGAGTCGAAGTGAGTGCCTCTGGGAAAATTCCTATTAGACTGGAAACGTTCCTCCAGCCATAAGTAGAACCGATCCAACTGGCAAGTTTCCAATTTTAAAATCGGGCTTTCGGCTGTAGCTCATGGATGTCATCATACCCAGTCAAACGAGAGACGATCCTATGTACATATTTCTCCCAGTTTATTTGCCTCCTGATGTTTCACACAGACAATCGCGTCTCGAGCAATTGGCGCGCAAATTCGAGCGCAAAGCCAAACTGCGCGAATCGTGGCTGAAGGAAATGGCGAATGTGCTTGAAGATCAGGATTTCGGCAAAACAGCCGCGCAGGTCGAGGCCAGCATGAAGAAACACGAAGCGATCAGTGCTGACATACTGCCCAGGGTATGCACAATATGTCATTATTTTTTGTTCAGTTGATCTGATTTTACGTTCGATATAGTGAAACATCAATCCAGAATATTGTACATGTGTATGTAGGCATATAAGTTGGATGTTTCTTTCATAGGGTGGAATTTTCGAAACGGTGTAAAGGTCAGTTGGGCGTAAAGGTCGGCGTAAAGTTCGGTCGAAAGCTCGGTCGGCGTAGCTCGGTGTAAACGTAAAACATTGCCTGTTATTAACGTGGAATGTTTCAAGTTTACACCGAGGTGTCGACCGAGCTTTCCACCGACCTTTACACCCAACTGACCTTTACACCGTTTCGAAAATATCACCCATACAGGGCATGAATCCGACATACTATGGGTTTTGATGTTCCATGCTCATCTCAGTTCTAGAAGCCATGCGATATGCCTATAGTGGTCGTACGAACATAACGGCAGAATATGATGCCCAGTTTGAGCATTTGATCTACCATTGAACTGTCTTCCATCACACGCCAGCGGCTGCACCCGAAATTTAATCAGTGATTCGAGCGCTCCTCGTAATATGAATTATGCGTTTTTTGTGTGTCCGCTGTCGGCTGTCCACCTGCCGTTTTCACATATGTGCGGTGCACCAGGTCATCTTCAGTGCTGGAATAATACATCGAAAGCCGCTGCTCATAACTACTCCGCGACGTTTCAGCCCGGGAGTTGGGACCCGACCTTTTTAGGCACAGTTTTTCAGGGCCGGTCGATTCAGCCCCACCATATTTGACCCATATTTATAGGATTATGCTCAGCCTCCAGCCGGGCCTGAATCGGCCGGGCCCCGGGGACTGAACCATCGCACAATGTCTCATAACACCGCATCCACCCGTTCACAGGAGGACCGTTTCACGTCTCTAACGACCATGTGCCAAGAGTTGACCAAGAACAACTATCATGGTGCCGAGCGGATTCGAACCCGCGAACGGGACACGCTCGATCGCTGGACGGCGTTGTTGCAGAATCTGGAAAGACGCCGTCGGGCCCTAACAGCGCTCAACGACCTAATGTCAATGTTGAGAGACATCGACACACTGCATTCGGAGTTCAGTCAATTGGAGGTATATATACATACGTACTGTAGGTTTACGTATTTTATTTATACAGGACTGCCCGGCTCAGAGACATTACCGCCAGCTGCTTATGCGCGCGCTATATGTTTATGCATTAGGCACCAAGTCCAAATGAGAACGCCTGCGCTGTGAAACCAAGGCCTGCTGAAACTTTGAACCAAAGAAATTTTTATGTTAACTGATGTGTTGTTTTTGGTTTTACGTGACGAACTGGAAAGCTGCGATCACCTTACCGTCTTTCGTTGATAATATTTGCTCCATCAGCGGAACATTTCCTTATATTTGTGCACTGAGTTCAGCTGCAGTAGTATAGCAATGTCCTGATCAAACCAGTGTCAATCCAGAAGCAGGTCTGGGGGTCAGACCGTATCCCACATTAATGAAACATTAGCCCGCTATTTATATCTTTCAGCCGGCGGTCCGGTCACGTGACCAAGGCAAGCACGTCATGGGTGTGGATGACCTGTTGCAGAAACACAGCATTGTTGAGGCCCAGCTGTCTGCTCAGGGTGAATGGCTCACTAATATTGGTGAGTACTGTATGATTTTGAAAAGCTGGAGATAAAATTCTTCAGATATTCGAAACTGAAAATTTCAAATTTCAAGGTTTTTTGAATAAAATCAAGGAGAAATTCAAAAAGCTTGAACCTTTCTTTTCAGGCGATGGTGCTAACGCATACGTGCTGTCGAAAGGTGCTCAGTATGAGATGTTGCAAAAGAAATTTGAGGAGCTGCAACAGTATTATGACAGGTATGGGGGATGGTTAGGCTCAGACACATGTATTCATGTTGCTTATTGTCGTATTACAATTGTTGTGAGACTGACTGGAAATTGAAACATCTGCCAGCTTGAGAAGACGGACACGCATTGCTACCACGGTGTAACTATGACATTGAAGCGTAAGAATTGATCAAAATCAAGATGTATCCCCTGGCAAAAAGGAATGTTTTTGGTCGCTCATGATGGACGGAATGATCCGAGTTTCAAAAATGCATGCAGCGTGCGTGTGCACCTGATTTTGATTCCTTTCCCCAACTCTCCTTCTTTCCGAAAAAAAGAACCCAATCAAAATGTTCCCACTCCCGTGAATCCCAAGGCAACATTGCGAAAGCCAAGCGAAACATCACTTTTCTCCAGATTGGTGGGTCTGGCAGGGCAGCGTCGTCACTCGCTTGAACGCGCAAGGGAACTGTACCAGTTCGTGCAAGATCACGAAGAGGAGGAGGCGTGGATCGGCGAACAGTACCGAATCTGCAGCAACATGCTCAGTCAACGCGATCTCACTGCCACCACGCAGTTAAACAGATTGTATCAGGTAAACATGCACACGGAAGGGAACGCGGTTGTTTGGGTATATACACATAAGCTTTTGAATGTGCCCGGTGGTTTTTGATCTGCTGACATCTGTCTGATCAATCAAGTTGCGCTCAACTACTGAGATCAAGAGAGAAAAGATCACCATTTGGTTTGACGCGCATAACCATCTGCCGTGAAACATCACCAGCAAGCACCAACGAACTACATGTATGTTTCAGACGCTCGAAACCGAGATGCACGCGCACTGGGTGCGAACTAAAACAGTTCTGGCTGCCGGCGAGCGTCTCATCCCGAACGTGCCCTCGGGCACGGCGGCAGAGTTGAGAGAACGAATCAGCAGCCTGCAGCAACGATGGGACCAATTGAAGAACATGGCACAAATGGTGGCCAAATGGCTGAAAGAGGCCCAACAGGCCACGCAGTACTTCCAGGTTGGCCGGGGGATTAGTGTCGAATTAAGCCTGAACTATAGTTCGTTCTCTGAGAAAACAGAGAACAAAATGTAGTAAATTGTTCTCTGTTCACTCAGAGAACGAAGTGTGCATGATGGGGCCCTTAGTCTTTCGGCGATGTGGTTTTCGATGCGAAGGCATGTTCTGAACAAATGTAAAAGAGATAACAAGAAGCGTTAATTTTTTGCTCAATTTGTTTCCCACACCCTTAAACAGGGTGACTCAATTCGATTGCCGGTAAGGGAATGAGAGGGCTTCAGACTGTGAAACCTGTTTACACACACACACACACACACACACACACACACACACACACACACACACACACACACACACACACACACACACACACACACACACACACACACACACACACACACACACACACACACACACACACACACACACACACACACACACACACACACACACACACACACACACACACACACACACACACACACACACACACACACACACACACACACACACACACACACACACACACACACACACACACACACACACACACACACACACACACACACACACACACACACACACACACACACACACACACACACACACACACACACACACACACACACACACACACACACACACACACACACACACACACACACACACACACACACACACACACACACACAGACACACCCACACACACACACACACACACACACACACACACACACACACACACACACACACACACACACACACACACACACACACACACACACACACACACACACACACACACACACACACACACACACACACACACACACACACACACACACACACACACACACACACACACACACACACACACACACACACACACACACACACACACACACACACACACACACACACACACACACACACACACACACGCTTTTGTTTGGTGTGAACAACAATTCCCATGCATTGCACAATAAAAATCGCCACAGTTTGCGCCAGCACCGCATTGCGTCAAAAAACTGGAAATAAATATGCAAAGTGTCATCGCAGGACGCTAACGAAGCCGAGTCGTGGATTCGCGAGAAAATGCCGCTTGTGAGCTCGAATGATTTCGGTCGCGATGAGACAACGGCCGGTTCGTTGCTGACGCGGCATAATCGATTGATTGAAGAGGTGAGGTGATGCTTCATGCGCCCCTTTTTAGAGAATACCTGCGTCATATTTCGTGAAAAACGTTTCACCGATGTTTTCGGTCTCCATCGTTAAACTGATCACACCAGTGTAGCTAGTGAATATTCCATGTAGTGACCGAAAATCACGAATCCGGATCATGCACCCAAATTGCAGCAACTATAATGGGAAAAAGTGGACACGAATATGTTATTCATGCGAGCCTAAATATTTGTGATTGTATCGGATCGGCCAGGGCAGACCAATAGCATCAGTGTCATTTTCGTATCACGCTTAGTCACATTGGCTCGCTCACTAACTTTTACATGTTATATGTAGGTCAAGCGTTTCCAGCGCGCAGTGAAACATCATCCATCCATAATTCGTCCTTTCCAATTCAGGTGAAGGCCTACCGTTCCGACATCGAACGTTTGGACGAAATGGCCGGCGAGGTGTCCAAGTCGGATCTGTCCAAATCGGCGGCCATTGACGAGTCCGATGGTGACGTGACGAGGATGGGCGCACCGATGGTCACCGCCGAACGACACGAACCGAGAGTGAAGATGCTCTACCCGTTCGAAGGTCGGTACACTCCGGTTGCTCTCATATGTAGGACTGCATTGGCCCAAATTCTCGAAAGCGCCACCGCCATCGCCACCGGGGGCGGCCGCGCAACAGTGTATTCCCGTTATTCCCAAAACGTGCGTGCGTTGAACAACGCTGGTCTTCGCGTCAGCACGCAACAAATTGAGGTCAGCCAGCTGGAAATTGTCATCATCGCGTTTGGGGGGCCTCCCGGTTTGGAGAATTTGGGCCATTGAAAACCACGATATCATGCCCTCATGCTCGTGCTTCTCGAATGTTGTTGTTGTTTCGTGAATCTGGCTGTGAAGTTACACGGCCTTTTCAAGTTTTGATGGCCAAAAACCCCATCCAAACATGTTTGATTTCATCAGATATGTACTGCATATGCGTTTGGAAGTGCCTACCCTACCCATCTTCACATACGATCGGTGTACCAGGTCATCGTCAGTGCGAATGCCCCAGAAAGCAGCCGCATGACGCCGCCAAACTTCCATCGACATTCGGCAGCAGCAGCAGCAGAGAGCACATCACAAACCAAACACACAACCACATAAATAATTCAGGTCACGGCATGAAAGTGCAAAAGAACGAGGTGTTGACGCTGGTGCAGAAGACGAACCCGGATTGGTGGCGTGTGATCAGTGCCGGGGGACATGAAGGATTCGTGCCCGCCAACTATGTGCGTGAGGTAGAGGCGCGCACCGTGGCTGAACATCCCGTACAGGCCAGGGCTGGTCAGTTACAAATGCTTTGGTAATATTCTTGGAGAAGCTTATAGACCCTGAGGTAGCAAGTGGCTTGAGTAGGGGTCATATTATTTCAAAAAGCTGAAAACCCACTCAGCTTTTATCATTTTTGTTTGCCCTTGTTTATGCATTGTATCAGCACTGATTCGGCGTAAAACTGGCATGACACCACAGGAACAACTCGTGACCAGCAGTTATCGGTACGTATAAGTTAGGCTTGCGTTAGGACAAGAGTTAGGCCACACTCATCCATTTATGTACATTATCATGTTACTGTCCAAACAGCACAATGACGCACAAAATCGCAGCATATTTACAGAAACGAGCAAGCCAGGCACACCTCTGAAGACACCCCCATCGCTGGACAGTCCATCGACATCTAGCGTGCTTGACCGACAACGTCATCTGAACTCGGCCTACACCCGATTGGCACACACAGCCGAGACACGCAAACGATACCTGGAGGATGCTGTCAGACTCTATGCGTTCTATCGGGAATGCGACGACTTTGAGATGTGGGCGAAACAGGTCAGTCTACCGACGATTATTCTTGGATGAACTATGTGTGTCCAGCATCCAGCCGTGCTGTGTGCAGCATCAGTTCGGTCCTGCCTTTGATCACACATATGTACATAACTTTGTACTTTCATCTACCTATAATTTTTGCGCGGTTGCTAATTTCACGGACCTACGTGAAAGTGGCGATCAAGACTTGACACGAATTCCGACAAAGAACGGATTTCCAAGCTAATACTGTCACTTGGCTTGATTGAAGCTGCATTTGGGCTAGATTGCAGTAAATCTAAACTTTAAAAAATTAATAAATCGAATGTTTCACTCAGGTCGATTCCCTGTTGGCCGAGGAGCCCACTGTTGAGCACGTTGACGCGTTCAAGAAAAAGTTCGACAACGTTCAACGCGACATCCAGGCGTCCGGTGGCACGCGCATCAAGAACATCAACGACATGGCTGATGAACTTGTCCGGTGCGTGCGTGTGTGTAGCTTAGTGGGTTATTCACTTGTCTTACACCAGGAGAACGTGTGTGTTCGAGTCTCAGTCGGGAACACTGACATTTTTTTGTAGAGCCGATCACAGCCAGAAGACCAACATCGTCAAACGTCAGCAGCAGATGAACGACCTCTGGAAGGATTTGAATCGACAGAGTGACAAACGCGCGCAGATACTTGGCCAGGTATGGATACTACATGGAATAGGTGCTGTACAACAGCTCGTCTAACTGGAAACTCGGCTCACCGTTCTGTTATAACGAGTGTTCTCAATACTGACACCGCAAATGTCAACCGGCATCCCGATAAGCGGTCTAGACTGCATTGACAGCAGTTCATAAACTCCCAACGACGTAAAAATATCATGCACATTTCCATTCTGCAGATCGACACGGTGGCACAGTTCAACCTGAAATGCGACGAAACACGCGCGTGGATGGCGGACAAGTTCGACACGCTGAACACCAGTGTCGACGCCAAGGATCTGAAGAGCCTTCAAGCGCTCCAACGTCGCCATCAAAATCTGGAGCGCGAACTGAAACCGGTGGAGGAGCAGATGCGCCAGTTGGCCGCCCTGGCCGAACAGGTCAAAAAGCACAACCCGGCACAGGCCAAGGCCATCGAGGCCAAACTCGCCGAACTGCAGAAGATGTGGAACGAACTCAACAAGAAGGCCATTCAACGTCGTCAACTGCTTGAGGAAGGTCAAGGCCAGCAGATGTTCCAGGGAGCGGTGCGGGACCTGCAGGCGTGGGTCGATCGAACCAGAGCCCAATTGTCCCATTTCGAGCCCGCGGTTGACGTTGAATCAGCAGAGATGGCCATGGCCAAGCACGACGACCTGCGCGTGGACATCGACTCGAAAAGGGCCGAGTTCGCGTATGTGAACGAACTGGGTTCGAGACTGCTGAAAAAGTCGCCGAGCATGGACGACGTCAAAGAAGCCCTGATCGGTCTCGCTCAAGATGAGAAAGACATCCTCGACGCGTGGACAGTCAAGGATGAGATGCTCAAGGAACAGCTCGCACTGCAACTGTTCAACCGTGAGGCCGACTACATTGACACGGCCAATAAGGGCCATGATGCGTTCCTGGACTTGGACGACGTTGGGTACAGTGTCGATGAAGTGGACAATCTCCAGAAGCGACACAACGACTTCGAGGCGAAACTGTCCGCGCAAGATGAACGTCTGTCGCAGTTCAATGACCAAGCGGACGTGCTGATCAAAGAGCATCAACACTCGCAAGCGCCGTACATCGACAAACGCCGTCGCGAGGTGCTCGGTGGTCGCGCGGCGCTCAAGGACAAAGCCAAACGACGCCGGGCGCATTTGCACAACGCGCACGATTGGCAGAGTTTCAAACGGGACGCGGACGAGATGTTGCAGTGGATGGATGAAAAGCAGAAGATTGCCGATGATCACACTTGGGCGGAGGGCACCAATCTGGAACGAAAGCTGCAGAAACACGAGGCGTTCGAGTCGGAACTGAAAGCAAATGAGGATCGCGTCGACACGCTGAACTCGGAGGGCAAGGCACTGATCGACCACGACCACTACGCCAAACCGGACATTGAACAACTGATGGCCGAACTGAACAGACGTTGGAAGCATCTGACTGATTCGGCCCAGCAGCGAGGCAACAAACTGAGACAGGCCTGCGATGGGAGGAATTTGGATCGAATCTTGGATGACGCCCACAAGAAACTGGATGAACTGGAGAAGGCTCTTCAGTCGAAAGACCTCGGTCAGGATCTCAGGGGTGTCAAACGTCTGATCACGCAACATCAACTGTTGGAACAGGAAATGACCGTCTACAACACAAGAATTGAAGAGATCATCACCAGAGCGGAGACCATTACTCGGCAAGGCCATTACGACGAGAAGAACATCAAGAAGAAGACGGCCGAGTTCAAGAAACGTTTCGAATCGCTGCGCAAACCGGCCGAAATCCGTCGCCAGCAGTTGGATGAATCCTGTCGAATGCATCAGTTCATTTTCGACGTTGATTGCGAAATGCAATGGATCGCCGAGAAATTGCCGATTGCCGCCAACAAACAGATGCCACATTCGTTGACTGAAGTCACCACCGCCCATAAGAAACACGAACAACTGCAGATGGAGATCAATGGACATGAACCACAGGTAGGCACAATTCATGGCTGTTCATGTTGAATGGAACATCATGAAAAGAGGGAATGTAGGTATTCAAATTCATATTCTTCGTCTTCCAGGTGGCGACTATGATTGAGAACGGTGTGAAGTTGGCCAAGACACAAGCCATCAATCGCAAGAAGATCAACCAGAAATGCGATCAGCTCAAACATGCCTGGTCGGAGTTGATTGAGAAGGTATCCTATAATCACCATTTGAGTTTTGATTGAATCACTTTTTTTCGTAATGTTCTTCGCACAAATACATGATTCCATGCTGCATGTGTGCTTCAGGCCAAACTTCGTGCCGAGATGCTTGACATGTCAATGCGGGGTCAGCAGTTTCTGTTCGACGCGGCCGAGATCGAGTCGTGGATCAACGAACAGCGTGCACTGGTCAGCAATCAGGACATTGGGCAGGACGAATCGGCTGCCGTCAAGCTCTTGCAACGGCACAAGGCCATTCAGGTGGGGTGTCTGAGAATTGGATTGTTGGAAAGTGTCTTTTACGACAAAACTATTTATTCAAAACTGGTTTTCAAAGATGTTTGGCTAGGGCTGTGTGGGTCACTAACGTACATTATGTTTGCCTACGTCTAAATCAAGGCATTGGTTGGAGTTAAAACATGAGGAAACCGTTCAAAAAACAGCTGCTCGTCCCATACCCGTTTTATGAGAAGGATTTTCTCTTTCTTTTCGATTTCGTTACGTTCTCCACTTCAGGCCGACCTAACCGCCCACAAATCGCTGATAGCCAATCAGCGCGCTGCGTGTGACGAACTTTGCCACGCCATACGTCATCCGGATCATGCACGTTTCTCGGCCAGACAAGAGCACATTGAGGTGAGAAACAAAGAGTACTCTTTTCTTTTGTTTGAAGAGCGCGTTTAGCCAACGCCTTTCATGTTCATTCGGTCTTCAGGGCTGTTTCGCCGAGTTGGAGAAACTATCAGACACGCGTCGCAAGCATCTTGAAGATGCCGTTGGACTGTTTGAGTATCTGAGGGAGTCGCATGACCTCGAGCAATGGATCAACGAACAGCTGCAAACCGCCATGTCTGAAGAGTACGGGCATGACTATGAACATCTGTTGGTGAGTTGTGGTTGGAGAAATTGGGTTTTTGACAGATCATAACGTCGTGTTTTCTTCAAATGCATATTCAGATTCAAACTCAAATTGTTCAGGAACTAATGACCAAATTCGAAGCATTCAAACAACAAGTCAAGACCGGCTCGGAACGGTTCGTCATGTGCGAACAGGCCGTGAAGAACCTGTTGGAACGCGATCCGCCGTTCACAAGGGATATACTGCAGAGACAGGAACAGCTCAGGTTGGCACAGCTTAAAAACCTATTTAAAATTATTAAACTTTAAAAATTTAAAAATATTTATTGAATCTTAAATACCTTCTAATCTGCAGATCTGCCTGGTCCCTGCTACTTGACTACATCGAGAGTCGCGACCAGAAACTAGAAGCAGCTGAGGACATTCACCGATTCAACCGTGACGCCGCAGACCTGCTGTCTCGCATTCAGGTTTCTTCTATTTTGTGTTTAAATTCCATTAAAATTTAATAAACTGACTAAAATGACAAAATTCCAGGAGAAAACCTCAACGATGGCCACTGACCTGGGACGGGACAACAACAGCATTCAGACTTTGTTGCGCAAACACGAAGCGTTTGAAAACGAGCTCGCTGCTATTGAAGGCCAAATGCAGACTCTGCTGGAAGATAGTACCCGTCTGCAACAGACCTATCCTGGTTAGCGTGTTCGGTTGCGCACATTTTGGGCCGCCCTGTAATATTTTGGGTCACACTGTAACCTACACTTAACATTATTGCCGTTAATGCATTTCCAGGCGAGAACTCCGACAACATCAAACAACAAGAGCAGGCACTGGTTGCGGCGTGCAGAGAACTGCAGGACCGCACACTGGATCGGCGGAACATGCTGCAGGCTGCGTTCGAGTTCCACCGCTTTATGGCCAACTCGCGCGATCTGTTGGGGTGGTGCAACGAGTGTGTGACAACGATGCAGAGCGAACACACCGTTAGGGATCTGCAGGTACCGTATGCAAGGGGTGAACCGAGAGTTCTTTAGTTAGCCGTCATTTTATGACCCTCTTACGTCATGAAACGCTCCATCCTGAATATGTACTGTTGAAAGATATCTTGTTAGGTTGTCGTTAACCTCTGACGATCTAAGATGAACATTTCGAAATAGTGCCAAAGAATGGCAAGGATTGAACAACTACAAAGAAGCTAAACTGTGCTGCATTCACTTTTCTAGGCCGCTGACCTCTTGCATGATGAGCATTCACGTCTGAGATCAGAGATGCAGGCCAGGGCGGGCGATTTCAAGATGTTGGACGAAACTGCAGAGGCAATGGTCAAGGACAGACATTACGCCACTGTGGATATTAAGACGAAGCAGAAACAGGTAAGGCAGACTGAATGAAAAGTGTTTTTCCTTTTTAGGTTATTTAAATTCTGAAATTTTAAAAATATCTAATCAAAGTTGAAACAGCAAAGACTGGTGATACCTTCATTTCAGCTCCGTGAGGCGCACAAGACCATCTCTGACGAATGGACGCTCAGAGATCAATACCTTCAACAGCTCGTTCAATGGCACGCATTCAAAAGAGACGCCAAGCAAATTGAGGACGCAATCACTACGCATCAGGTTAGTCTCATAGGCGATGTTTCATATTTATGAATAGTTATTTTTTGTCCACCCAATGAGCTTATTGATATTTTTACAGAACACAGTCTCTGCAACAGAACGTGGTGGTGACGTCACAGAAGTGGAGATGCAGAAGCGAAAACATGACACATTCACGAAGGTGCTCGAACCGCTCAAAGAAAGGCTGGATCAGTTGAACAAGAAGGGACAGCAGGTACGTATATTTATACATATGTGGCCTTTGTGAAACATCAGCCAGCTGGCAAATTGAAACATCACCAATACCAACTACAGCTAATCACCACCGGCCATATGGAATCGCCGAACATCAGCGAATTGATCAATCAGGTGATCAAGAAATTCAATCAATTATCGATGATGTGCGACGAGCGATATCAACTGCTGGATGCGGACTATGTGCGAGCGACGTTTGAGCAGGATGTGATTGAGGTGCGTGTGCGTGGGTAAATTGTTCTTGTCAATCAAAATAAAGCATTCTGGTCGCATTGATTTGGATTTTTGAATTGGCCTATCTCGTGGCGCTTCCGACTTCAGTCAGCGCCAAAGATGCATTAGCTCGGATGGTCAGAACTTCCATTCTTGTTTGAAATTAATTCCAATTAATTTCGATGTACACTGAAAGAAAAAACCCGTGGCCCACCCAAGTTTAAGTTTGAGAACCATCGATGCTTATGCCAACAAAACATCACAAAACGTCAGTAATTCAGATGGACGCCTGGATCAACGACCGTCTGCGCAAACTGTCAAACGAGAAAGAGAATCAGAAACAGATGCAGTCAGTGGAGGACAAGATGAAGCTGTTAAAGAAACACCAGACGTTCGAGGCCGAACTGCACGCCAATCGATCCAGAATTGAAAAGATTGAGAAACAGGTGCGGGGGTCACTATACCTACATATATCTTGCCCAACTCGCAAAAATGTGAAACATCAGCAAACCCAATTTCTAGGCCGAACTTCTTGCCAAACAATCGCCGGATCGAGATTCAGCCAACCGAACAAAGGAGCAAGCCACCAACCTTATCAATGTTTGGAGACAGTTGGTCAAAGTGAGTTGGCACGGATCCCGTATTTGCAGATTTCTTCAAAACCAACTAAAAGTCCGTAAGTGACTTGACAAACTTGATGTTTCACAGGCGAGCAACGCTCAATCAATGGCACTGGCGGAAGCACGTGATCTGCTAGAGTTCAATCAAATGGTCGAAAGGGCCATGAAATGGATTAAGGTTGGATTCTTTGCATATTTTTAAATGAGCAAGCAAGGATTGCAAAACAGTACATCTCCAGGAGAAAGAACTGATGATCCTAGCCGCTGACATGGGCTCGGACGCTGAGCACTGCGAGCTGTTGCAGAAGAAGCTGAATGACACTGAAACGGTTGGCTGTCTGGCTGGCTGATGTTTCACAAATTCTGGAATTCTTCAAAAATTTGAAAACCCGTTTTTGTTTGTCCAGGATGGCGTTGATGCGCATTTGATCGAGAAATTGAATGATCTTGGCCAACGTCTGGTCAAACATGGACGTACTGAAGACAAGGAACTGGTTGCGGAACAGCTGAAAACCGTGAATTCAAAGTGAGTCGCATTTGATTTCTTGTCTTTATGTGTTGATTGCACTCCGTATTTGAATATAAACTGTTGCGACTACCAGCTGGTGCTGCTATTGTAAAGGTAAAGTGATGGATTTTATTTCGGCATATTCTTGCCAAGCTGTACTTTCATTTTATTTCCAATGGTGATGGTGGTTATATGCCCTTTCTTACCTCTCTGTCATCTCATTGGTTGATAGCATCTCTCTGGCAAATGATTGCAATATTCTCGTTCTGTACGATAAATCTCAGCCGGAATCCACCATTCCCTAACGCACCAAATGTTTCAGATGGTCGGACATCCAATCATCACTAGAGTCCTACCGTGCCAAACTGCTGGCCGCGTCCGAGGTGCACGCGTTCAACAGAGACGTTGATGACACGCTGGACAGGATTGGGGAGAAGGCAGCGTTGTTGTCCAGTGAAGACTATGGAAAGGACATCGGCACAGTAGAGGCATTGTTGCGGTGGGTGTGATCGATGGTATGCACTTAATGCTGACATTGGACCTTAGCCATGAGATTAGAATAAGCTATGCTTTGTCATTGGTTTGCCAGCTGACTTGACTAAGCGGTGTTCTGATTGTTGATTATTTAGTCTTTGTGCTGTTCTCGCAGACCAGCAGTGCGACATCAAGCATAGCCAGTGCGAACAAACCTGATTGCCGCGTGACCAATGAAAATAATAAACTAATTGTGCAACTATACAGCCGCATTGTTCACGTTTCGCGAGATGCGTTCTGTAATGTGCATTTGTTCAGCAAATTGTCATGCTTATTATAAATGCTGGTTAGAGTTCAGCATTTTTTCCATGAAAACTGAAAACTACGTCAGAACTGATATTTCACCCTCTGTTTACAGCAAGCAAGAAGCAACCGAACGTGACATCAACGCCATCCACGAGAAACTCAAACAACACGACCAAGTGGCACAGGAACTGTTGGGCAAAGAACCACCACTGTCCGAATCGATCTGTCAATCGTTGAAGAAGTTGGAGGACAACTGGCAGAGACTCACTGAACTGGCTGAGGTGTGATGATGATGATGTTTCACTGGAATTTGGGGTCACTAATTTTCAAAAGCCGAAAGACTTGTTCTCATTGGAATTCTCACTTGGTGAATTAGTGTTGCTCTGGTCCAACTCTATACTTTATACTTCACGGGATCTGCGCCAAAACTTTGAGTGAATCCTCCGCTCAACGTGTGAATCGTCTGGACCAACGTCCCATAACGTTGCCTTCACATTTCGCTACAGATCCGTCGCACCCGTCTGCTATCCTCACACTCGGCCCACAAATACACGGACGCGGTGAAAAAGTGCGAAATGTGGGCCACCAACATGACATCTCGTATGGGAGTGCTGGGAGCACCGAACAGTGTACCTGAAGCACAGGCAATGCTCGATGCTCACAAGGACAGATTGGCTGAGATACAGGTGCGAGATGGAATGTTTGGCCATTATTTGTTGATTGATTTTACTGTTTGTTATCCTGGACATGCAATTAGGCAACAAAGGAACATGATCTGGTAATCGGCTCAATAGCAATAAAAACGAGCTTCTGAAAAATTTTCCTCGGTTGATCCCCTTTATCAGCCTTCTGGTCGGACCACGTTGTGTCAAAAAAAATTTTGAGGGGACATTAAGAAAGCGCATCATCATGAAAAAACATTTTGTTTGACCAGTCACCATTTTATTGCATCATCAAATATTTTCATTCATTACAATTGTCAACCAGTTTCAGTCAAAAGCACTGCAGCATCAATCAAAGGATCAGATTAAATGTCAGCAATAGATTTCATCCTAAGCAAAATTCGTCGCACTTTTTGGCATGAAATATTTGGTTCTCACATATTAGCACAACAATAATTGTCAGTTTCCTTCATTTTCGTTTTCTCAATTATTTTTCTTACTTTTCGAACCTGTTTTCTCATCGCTGTCTTCTTTTTCTCCTGTAGAGCGTATCCAAACAACAGTGTTCACTCGAGGCCATTTTGGGAAAAATTGAAGTAAAGTTGAAAAAACTAAATTTTTGTGAAACACACCTTCACCCGATTTACTTTCCGACGAGCTGGATGACGACGATTTCTGTTTGGTTTCGGCAGTGTTGTCTTTAGTCGGTGTTTTGGTTTTGTCACTTTTCGGTGATTTCTCAGTTTTTGTCTGGTTTTTTTTCTTTTTCTGTTTCTTTTTTGTCGATGTCACACTCATTGCGCTCATGGCGCTCATCGCATCACCACTTTCGGTCGAATTTTCACTTTAAATTTGTATTGGATCAAAACGCAAGCTGCATGCAACCCGTACATACATAATGGCGTTCAAAAAGTACCTACATACCTCATCATACTCTCACTGATCACGCTTCCCTCCGAATTTGGTTCATTTTCTGGCTCGCTTTTCTCATATTCACTTGTGTCACTGAAATAGTGGGCGTCTTTGCTGAGTGAAAGGTTGCATCATTAATTAACGGGACACACATTCGAATTTCCTCGATCTTTTGTGGCTGTTTAATTTTCTTCTTCTTTTTCTTGTCCCGCTTCCGATCGTACCCGTACTCGGACAAGAAGTGCTCTTTGCCGCGGCCGGATATCTCGTGCGCGTCGATTTCCTGATAAAGAAATGAAGAGCAAGTTTTTGAAGAATTCGATAAATTCTTCAATTTCACCTCCAAATTGATGGTGACATGTGGCGCGTTTTCGTTGTCTGGTTTTTCGATCGGCGGATTCTCCGGCAACGTGTGCCGTTTCGGAATTGGCACTTTTGCGAGCACTTCGTCGCTGAACGCTTTCTTCGGCACGATCTTCCATTGTTCGCGTGGCGCCGTCCCGCCCGGTACTGGGGGATGCGCCTCGCGGAAATGGGTGCGCTGGAAATTGTTCAATTTTGGAAAAAGGTCAGAAATTCTTAAATTGCAAAGTTTCACTGACGGCAATCTCTGCTCGCAGCGCGATGCGACGTTTCTGCGAGGCTGCCGTTTCCCTTTGTCGGTTCCAACGATACGCGAACACGCCACCGACTGTCGCACCCGACAAGATTAGCAGCAACACGAAGGTGACGATTAGAGCTATCGCCCATATTGGAAAGGTGGAGTTCGCGACTGGTGCTCTCACTGTCAAATAAAACAAGAACCGTTTTGTCATGTTCATTCTTTGCTATAAAACGACAGGCAAGCGCACCAACCTTTCACGCAAACAAATGGTGGAGGACTCCACGCGCCGTCTTGACAGCTTCGATGGGCGGTATTCGCATCGGCTGGTGGTTCGTATCCGTCTTCACATGACGTCGTCAATTTGATGTTGTCGTTGGTGTAGATGGTACCGGTTTGCTTGGATAGGGGTGGGCATTCTGCAAGATGACAAATTCGGAATCTCTGCACGACTGTTTTTGCAACATTGCAATTGTTTAATGCAGACTTTTGGTGCATTCAATCTCCATTTCGTTCCATTGGCCTTCGTTACACGTCACACTTGTCGAGCTCTGACCGGTTGCCAATTGGTAGCCGTTATCGCACTTGATGTCAACAGAGGAACCGTCAAGATACAGCGAATTTTGATTGAACGTGCTTTTGGCGTTGGTTAGCGACGGAGTTGTTGTGCATGCTGATTTGAAAGACATGCGTGTCTTTGTTTGGTTCGTCATCATTACGTTATATATAACGCAATGCATAAAGAATGGTCCCCACGCACCCGATTTACAACTGAGACCAGTTGAGGCCCACGTGTTATGGTCCGTACAGTTGACCTTGGATACTTTCTCATTGCGATCATCGAACAACAAGTGACCTTCGCTGCAACTCGCATCGGCACTGGTACCGACGATAACGCGATTTGACGATAGAACGGCTTCCTCCTCAGGTGTCCTCAGATGCAAGATGCCACCGTCAATATTGAACCCATCCAATCGTATGGAACAAGCTGCAGTAATTATGATATCAACTGTGCGTGGTTTACGAAACACCCTTATTGTAAAGCTTACTGGGCGTGCAAATAAGTTCCTTCGTCCACGTATCATTGTCGCCGCAATGGACAGTGAGCGGATTGCATTCATTTTTCGACTTGAGGCACTCGTGTGATCTGTCAGCAGGTTCAGACCATATGTGCTCGTCCGAACACTTGTAGGTGAGATTCGAAAAACTGTCACCAGATACATCAGATAGTGGCACGACATTTTCGCGGATCAGGGAAGATAAATTACACACTGAAAGTTAATTGTTATTGTTCTATTTGCCGAAAAGTGGCATGAACATTTGTGCTGGCTTACGATTAAGATGTTTGCATTGAAGTGATGTAAAGTAATCATTGGTTTTTGCATCTTTCCAACCGCCTATCACTCCTGGCTTCTCTTCACATTTGAGCACCCCGTCGCTGTTGACAGGCTTTGGTCCTCCTGCCAACACAATTTTCTTTGTCTGATCGCTGCACGAGGCTTGCGCCGTTGCACCTGGTCAATGGTCAGGAACAGATGATTCACAGTCTACATTTTGCTGCGATGAGACATAAGACAACTTGCCAACGAAGACTGCTGCCTGTGATGAACACTTAGCCCCGTCACTGGTTGTCAGCTTGCAATCGACACCCGAACCGACTAGATGGTCGGTGGTACATGCTGCAGTTTTGGCCCAGAGTTTAGAAAATCAACCTGTTTCCTGCATTAAACGTGTGACTATTTTAAATGGCACGTACTTGGCACAATAGCGGCTCCATTTTGGACAATAGGATGTTCGCTATTCTCTTTATATATCCATTCATCGGAGTTGATCTTTACGAATACGTGGTGGTTATTCGTCGCATTTTCCTCGCTGTTTTTCTCGAGCAAAATTTTGCCGCCTAAGCTGATCAAGAACTGATCGATTTCAAACATGATGTGTTCAGACATGGGGAACGGCAAATCAATCGACTGGTTCCAAGTATTTGTACTCATGTTGTACTTTTCGCATGTTTTGATGTGCTGGGGTTTCTTGTCAGGATCATTGCCGCCGCAAATCTGCAAAAAAAAGTCTGTCAGCTTTCTTACAGATTTGAAGTTGAATTCAAAAAACGTTTGCTAAGAGGCGTACCAGGAAACTGCTTTTCAACGGAATCATTGCATGATCACAACGGTTTTCTGTCATTGATTTAAGTGTCTTCCAAGTGTCGTTGCCGTAATTGTACTGGAGCAATCGTGATGTACACTTGGACGAACCATTCTTGGAATTTCCGCCAGTGATGTATATTAAGCCCTGAAGTTATACATAGTTTATATCAATCCTCGTTCTTTGCCGAATTTGGCTTTTTATGGCTCAGTCAGACAGACCAGAAACCCGAAATGTAGACGTTTTCTATGCCGGTGTTCGGGCTGAGTGTTGGAAAAAAAACGAAACGCAAAGCTGGAATTTCGAAAATGTTTGGGCTGACAGTATTTAGCGTAAGCTACAGTATCAGTAGCAAAATTGAAGCATCTTCGCCTATCATGCTTGCTACTTCCGGTTTCTTGTTTATTTTTCAAAACCCGATACACAGACATAGAAAATATTTATATTTTGGGTTTCGGGTCTCGGGTCTATACAGGCAAGCCGCAACCTTGTGCTCAACCGCTGCTGCGCCCTCTATCCAATTTACAGTATGTCGTGACACCCATTGCGGAGATGCCGATGAGATGTTGAGGAATTCACAGTTGTGAACGCAATCGCCATTCCAAACACATCCGCACGCGAATATTAGCTTCATTGTGGGCATGAAGCCGATGGCAGCTGGAATTGTTTCATGTGCCTTTATGATGCATCACCGAAATTATGTTACTGAAAGCAACTCGAAAAGTTGAAAAATTCGCAAAGTAAAAACGGCCCAGTGGCGCAACAGCCATGTGGGCACCTTGGTCAGGTGCCCATAGCGAATTTGAGGTGCCCATGGGCATTTTTGACAAGTTTTCAGGTGCCCATGGGCACTTTTGATCTGGAACTGGAGAAAGACAGTTTCCAAATGCTGCAAAGAGCGAAAAAAGCAAAAGGTTTCCCCGTGCTTTGCGTTAATGTCGCCTAACACCGGCCTGAGTAATCGTAAACTTGCTGGACAACTACAATGTAGCTTATAGCAGTATGTGCTACAATCATGTTCATTTCAACAACACGATGATTGGCTTTGGTTGAAAAACAGTGGCGCTTCAAAGCACTGAGTGCAGTAATGTTGGCCTATTTCGCCCTGCCTTCGCAGATAGACCGCGACGCTATGACTCGTCACCGCAAACGCCTCTGGCAAATTTGCCTCCAAAAAGCCCCGCCAGCTTTCTTCTTCATCCAGTCTTAGTGCGTTGCACCAAGACCAAACTAACGGCGCGGATTTTCACTCAAACACGTTCAAAAGTCCAAAAAATTGCACGCTCCGCGCGTCAGATGACACCCACTTTCAGCAAAGCTTGTGCAATTTTGCACTAAAATCACTCCGAAATCTGAAAATTTTCACGCCTCGCGTACAGTACCAGTTCCCGTCTTCACCGCAGTCTTAGCCATGTCCAAGTGCGTTGAACCAAGCTAAGGGCACATTCAGGGGGCACAAGACCCATGCTCCCCTTGCGGACACTTTTAACCCTGAAGCGGCAGCGTTTCAGCTTTTCAGGATAAAGAGAGAACTGAATCGCTGAAATCGTAGGATTTTCACTCTAACATCCTTCAAAAGTCCAAAAATCGCGCGCTCTGCGCATCAGATAACACCCATTTCCGGCAAAGCTTGAGGTGAGCGCGTGCAAGTGCATACGGTTGAAATTCCTCGCGCATTGCGCGCATGGCGACATCGACAGTTTGAATGGTCTTTGGCATCAAAATTATTTTTGCCGAAAGTTGGATTCGCCACTGCAGCGCAAACAAACAATATCAAACATAAAACAGCGTATAATTTCTTGAAAATCATTGGGGACAAGCACTGGATAAAATGGCTCGTCCAGGTGGCCAGGGTGTGCCAAAAAGCTGGTTGCGCCGCTGAAACGGCCCGATAGCAGCTAAAAAATGTTCCATAATCGCCGCCCTACATATTCCGTGCAATCTCTTTCGACGTGTTCATCATGTTTGCCCTGCTGTTTGCTGAGCATGAACACACACACACACACACGCACCTTTGTACTTGTCATAGTTTGCTTTTCCTCCGAAGTTGGTCCACATCATGTTCGAACTCTCTTTGGAATGATGCTCAAGCCGTAGTTTCTTTAGTTGGCCTTAAATTGAGTTGTACCCAGGGTTGGGTTAAAAAATGGGAAAAACTTTTTTAAAAAAAGATCGCCACGTTTTCGGTTTTTAAAAATTAGAGAAGTTCACTTTTTATTATTTCACACCTTTTTTATGATTTCCCTCTTCTTTGTGACATACATGTTTTTGTGTATGTTTCTGCTTGTTGTTTCTAAAAAAAAATGCCTGTGACGCTTGTATTTCGCGTCGGTACAATGTTATTACAATCTTAGACAGTCTGTGGCTCTACTAAACGGCCTAATGATGGGGGCATTAAGGTCTTCCAAAGATACATCTGCTTAAAGTATAATATTATCGTGCCAAAACGCCGGAGGTCACTAACGGCGGGTTATGCAGCTGTTTTCATGTGATTTGGCTGAAGAAATGCGCCAGTTATTTACTTTTCCCGTTACGACATGTGGACAGACAATCCCTAACACGAGCTGTCGCGTTATCAACCTCCTAGGTACTGTACATCGTGAAAAATCTCACCTCGCTACTGCCCTTTTGTAAACACACAACCGGTCAGTGTCAACTATTCCAACATTCTCAATACAATCAAATATACTAACAAAACAAAATTTGACAATTTTTCACATTGAGAACCAAATTTTTTGTGGTCCGGAATAGAAAAAAGTACAACGGGTGGCATTTTCGAAACGGTGTAAAGCTCAGTTGGGTGTAAAGGTCGGTGTAAACTCGGTCGAAAGCTCGGTCGGTGTCAGCTCAGTGTAAATATGAAACATTCCACGTTAACAGCAGGCAATGTTTCATGTTTACACCGAGCTGACACCGACCGAGCTTTCGATTGAGCTTACACCGACCTTTACACCCAACTCACCTTTACACCGTTTCGAAAATATCACCCAACGTATTAAAAAAATTCTAAAAACCCGAAAAGGTTAAATTTAATCCAACCCTGGTTGTATCAATTGTAGTTTCGAGAATATGGATAAATATAAATTACTTTTTACATGCACCAACGTTCTCCTAGAGCGTATAAAGCCCCGTCCGCCCAAAGCAGCTGGGGTTGGGACTCGTCAGGAAACTGCGGCCGTTTGACGTTCGATGACGTCACCTTGATCGTCCCGTTTCTGTTGATGTCCATTTGCTGCAGGTGTGAAGCGTTCGCATTTTGTTGTAGGAATAGAATTCGGGCAAGATGGTCTGAAAATGGATATGCTCTGATCATCGCGTTCAATTTCCATACTGATTTGAGATTGCCCCCGCATGGTACATAGCACTGACCTGATGTTGGTTTGGTCGATTTATGGTGTCTTTGTTTCGATGACGTAGCAAAGTCTGATGAGATCAGCAGCAGTGCCAGAAACGGGCTCAATAGCACATGCGGAAGAAAAATCATGTTGTTGTCGTTTGATCCGAGAAACCTTTGATGCTCAGTAAAGAGAATGATTTGGCAATCCAAACCGTTCAATGATCGCGAGTAACCGCCCTGGGAATATTTTCACCGCAGTCGTTTTATGTCATCGGATGCTTGCGACGTGAAATTTAGCATTCTCAGTCTACGCAGTTAGTCGGCACCACGTCCGCGCGATAATTAAGCACCAACAAACACTGATAAATTACGTACAAGCGTTGTGATCCCCAATTTTTGTGTAGCGGGTCAATTCTTGTGTAGCGCCTCCATTTCACTTGAAATGGCGTTTGCGGTTGCGCTACTTTTTCCAATTAAAATTTTTTTCAAAAAGCATATTTCTTGTGTTTTTTTAAAAGCAGCGGTAGAATAAAAATTTTTTTCAACCCTACTGTCAATGGTGTCACAATAATATACTCAACCAGATCTGTTAAAAATGACGGTCCGGGGTTATTATATATTAGGGCTCGGCCAGATAGACCCGAAACCCGAAACCCGAAACATAAATTTTTTCTATGTCCATGTTTCGGGTTTCGGGTTTTGAAAAAAAAAACCCGAAACCCGAAACACGAAGCATGAAAATCTAAAATGTTTCGACTCACAATATAAATTGTTCACGCTGGCTACAAGTTACAAAACCGAAGCATTTTCTATTATCATGCATCGTGTTTCGGGTTTTTTTTTCAAAACCCGAAACCCGAAATACGGACATAGAAAAAATTTATGTTTCGGGTTTCGGGTTTCGGGTCTATCTGGTGGAGCCCTTACGAAAATGTTTAATGCATTGACATATATCCACCGTTGTCATGAAATACTTCAATTTGCATTTCTTTCGTCAACGATTTATTATGCGTTGTGTAAAACATCACTGTTCTGTACACAGTGTTCAAGAAACAACAACCTGGGAGCACTTTCTATTTCATACAATAAAAACTTACAAATTGTAGCCAAAAGTTACAAGCAATTGTAAATCCACTTTCCACAATAATTTTGTATCCAGTTACATTTTTTTGTAGCTGGGTACAATACAGCTGAAAATGTTTCGATGGAACGATTTTCTTTCGCTTAGGCCACCATGAAAACGCATGTTTGATGAAATTAGTTTCCAATAAATTGCTTCTGGAGATGATAAACATTATTTAAAAAATTGGGCCCGGGTCAAATAATGGATAAACAATCAAATTGTATCGAGTTAGGACGGTTCCACCGGTGTGCACCCAGCTACAATTTTTCTCTTTCTTAGGCCGTCTTCACAATGACACGGTTTCACGGTTTTACGGTTTCACGGTTTCACGGTTTTGCGATTGTTGTCTTCACAATGACACGGTTTCACGGTTTCACGGTTTTACGGTTTCACGGTTTCACGGTTTCACGTTTGTTGTCTTCACAATGACACGGTTTCACGGTTTCACGGTTTCACGGTTGGGTCTTATTGTTTTGAAACCGTGAAACCGTGAAACCGGAAAAAAGCCAATTAGAACCGGTTCTAATTTGTACACGGTTTTGGCGCATTTGCTGCGCGTATTTGGCTCAAGAATTGTTCCAACATTGATAGTTTGACCACAAAAGCTTGCGATTTCAGGGACACAACATTGTAATGTTCGCACGCTTACTCTAACGCATTCTGTGATTGATCGTACCTGTATGTCAAAGTGTGTATGTATGGGCAATCCATCGGCTCATGTCACTTTTTATACACACCGCGCGTGCAGCAGCACACGCCATTTTCTAAACAAGATGTACGCTTTGGGCGAATGTCATACTTTGATTACCGCTTTTTAATTTATCCTGTTTTTATTAGCTGCTTGCCATAACACTTTTCTGCGCCACTGCAAAATTTGGGGATGTTTCAATGAATAACTGCAGAGAATAGATGCATTCATTGACGGCAGTAATGTAGCATGTAGCCTGTGTGCGCGAGTGCCATGAGCTGGCGGATTGCCCATACCTGATGGTGAAAAGACCTTCATTATAGCAACAAAAAGCGTAAAGAATTCGGCCCTCATTTTGTTTCTGACCAGTTGTTTTACTGATGCAAGGGCAGGGTGCCACGTGCCAGTGGATATAAAGAGCTAGACAGAACGATCACTCTCAAGAGGCACGGAGAATATAAAGAGCTGGACACAGGTATCACTGCAAGAAACATGAAGAATATAAGGAGCGAGACAGGTTACCATACACGAAAAGTATCGACCGATCACCCAAACACAAGTACACTGTCCATATGTATATGGACAAATTCATCAAGAAAAGTCAGGACAAGCTGGAAAAGGACAAAGAACAACAGCAGAGCGGGTCAATGTCATTCTGTGTCGGTCTTGCCCATGACCTTGATGAATTGGACCCAGACACTCGGGCATACCTGAAAGCTCAGTTTCAAATGATGGTGTACGAAGCCCGAAAGTCGAAACAGATAGCCGCACAGGCACTCGCCGTTGCCAATCCAACAGTGCAATGGCTGTCCAGTGCGCCTTAGATTGCTTTTAGTTCACTGCTCCATGTGTGCAGCTCTAGTGGTCTGCTCTTTATGTTCTGAAATTGACAATAATATTTCGATCATTGTGCCCAAAGTTGTGCTATTTGTCAGGTGTTTATGTTCAGAAATGTGACGAGATACTGCTGTGGTCTGCTCTTTATGTTCCTGCTTTGGATCTGCTCACTCTGGGCAACAATATGCATCTGCTAATAGATATAAACTCAGTTGAATTAACTTTAAAGGCCTAACTATACTTCGTTCTCTCAGAGAACAAAGAACAAATTCTCGCGCGCTGATTGGTCCACGTATGTTCAACAGCCAATCAGCGCGCGAGAATTTGTTCTTTGTTCTCTGAGAGAACGAAGTATAGTTAGGCCTTAATTCTTACATTATGCTGAAACCGTGAAACCGTGTCATTGTGAAGACACAATTTTAAAACCGTGAAACCGTGAAACCGTAAAACCGTGAAATCGGATTTCATTGTGAAGACGCCAACGAAGCAAACCGTGAAACCGTGAAACCGTGAAACCGTAAAACCGTGAAATCGGATTTCATTGTGAAGACACAATTTTAAAACCGTGAAACCGTGAAACCGTAAAACCGTGAAATCGGATTTCATTGTGAAGACGCCAACGAAGCAAACCGTGAAACCGTGAAACCGTGAAACCGTAAAACCGTGAAATCGGATTTCATTGTGAAGACACAATTTTAAAACCGTGAAACCGTGAAACCGTAAAACCGTGAAATCGGATTTCATTGTGAAGACGCCAACGAAGCAAACCGTGAAACCGTGAAACCGTGAAACCGTAAAACCGTGAAACCGTGAAACCGTAAAACCGTGAAACCGTGTCATTGTGAAGACGGCCTTACAATGCGAGTTACAAAATTTTCTTTTGCAGCTGGATACAATTGTACCCAGCTACAATTGTAACTTCTTACAATTGTATCACTCACAATTGTAACTGCGTGAAGTGATTTTTGTACCTGGGTACAAATTGTAGCGTTTTTTTGTAAGAACTTACAATTTGTATGAAATAGAAAGTGCTCCCTGATCATACTATCACGCACTGATTACACTTCCCTCCGAATTCGGGTTCACATTCTAGCTCGCTCTTCTCATACTCACTGCGTCACTGAAAAATTGGTGTCTTTGTTGAATGAAATGTTCGATCATCAACTAAAATGCGCATACATTAGAATTTCCTCGATCTTGTGTGGTTGTTTGACTTTCTTCCTTTTCTTCTTGTCCCTCCTCCGATCGTAACCGTACTCGAACAAGAAGTGCCGCAGTTTAGCCCTACACACACAGTGCGACAGAAACTTCTTTCGCCAACGCTAAAACCTTCTTCATTTCAGGGTCGAGAACAAGAGATCCTCAAACTACGCGAGTTCGGTCAAAAGTTGATTGCCGAACAGCCAGAGAAGAAGACCGAAGTGCAACGTGGTCAGAAGAGACTCGCAACTTTGGAACAAGAAGTCCGCCAGGCTTGGGATCGGGACAATGCGCGACTGTGGGAATACTACGACATGCAGGTGTTCGCCGACCAAGTGGGAGCAGCCGAGAATTGGCTGGCCAGCAAGGAGGCCACACTGGCTACGGAGGAGGTATGAAACATTGAAGTCAGAAGTTGAATTAACCACATTTCTAGTTGAAATTGGAATTTTATGAATAATCACCTGGTTTTAAGGTCGGTGACTCCCTGGACGCAGTTGATGGACTGGTGAAGCAACACGAAACGTTCGTCAACGCGCTCGTGGCTCAATCAGCCAAAGTAAGATTGCTTGAATATTTCACTATGATCTTGCATGTCAAAGGTTGTCTAAGTTCTGTAAAAATTTCTAATGATCCAATTCCTCAAAATCCAGGTCACCCAACTGACCTCCGACGCCGCCGTGTTAAAGAAGAAGAGCAAGAATTCAGCGGAGGAAGTTGAAGAGAAAGAAGTGAAGGTGACAAGACGATACGAGAATCTGTTGCAACAGGCTGACAAACGAAAGGCCACTCTAAAAGTATGGAGTTTTGTTAATATGTGAAAAAATTCAAAAACTTCAAATATGCATTTTATTCAGGACGCGCGAGCGCTGCAACAATTCATGAAGTCCAGTCACGACCTGATGACTTGGCTGAATGCCAACTTGCAAATGGCCTACGATGAATCCTACCTGGACTCAACGAATCTGCAATCGAAACTGCAGCGACATCAGACGTTTGACGCTGAGCTGGCCGCTAGTCAGGTACGATTGTGTATAGGGTGACCGAAAAGTACTTTCCCACATTGAAAGCTCATGTATCACAAAGGAAATCCAAAAAGTACTGTTCAGCATCTAACAAATGAATGTCTCATGCACTCGTTAAATCCCAAAAGTTTCTGAACGCAGACACAATGGCTCACGTACACACTGTGTGGCCCAAAAGTATTTTATTCCAAATATTTTCTGACCAATCTCTCAACTTTACAGCCGCGAGTTGACGCTATTTTATCGGAGGGTCGTGAACTGGTCAGAAATAATCATTTCGCAAGGGAACAAATCCAGCGGCAAATGTTGGAAGTGCAGAATGGATGGGCTGAGTTGCTCGCAAAGTCGAAACTCAAAACTGAACGACTGAGGGAGGCGTTCGAGGTGGGTTTAGGACGAATGGATAAAGCACACGTGGTTTGAAAGCGCGTTCAGCAGAAATACCGATAAGCAGAATCCACAGCAGTAATGAAACCGAGAAGTGAGCATAAACCTGATTCCGTCTATTTCTGCATAGATCGAACAAAAATAAGTGTCGCTTCGGATTCTGCTCTGTTTTGCTTGCTCAAACCATAGGATTGCTCAATAATGCCCGGCCACCATTTTAATCTTAGGAATGTTTCATCAATTGCATAAAAAGTAAGGTTTATTTTCCAAGAAGTTGCTAACGTGATTTTCCCTTCCTTCTAGTGACATAAAGTACATCACAAAAAAAGTGAAACATCACCCAGCCACCCAAATGCAGGCGCATCAATTCAATCGTCGCTTGGATGACTTGGACAAATGGCTTGACTCTGTCGAGACGAAACTCCAATCGGAGGACCACGGCCGTGATTTGACCACCGTCTCGTTGCTCATCAAACAGCACGATGAACTGATGCAGAACATCGCGGCACGAAGGACACAGATTGACGAGGTGGGTGTGAAGCTGCGGAGTTGTACTCTGTGCGTTTGCGCACTGACGATGACCTGATGCACCGCCGCCGCCGTCGGTGATATTGGTTTTTATTGCGCAGGAAAGCGATCGAACGAAGGTAATCATCAAAAACAAGCTGCGTACTCATTCTTACTTGTGTATTTCGGTGGGTGGTATGCCTCAGTTGGGCGCAAACGTAGATCGATCCACAGCTCGGTCGGTGTAAGCTCGATGTAAATATGAAACATTTCACGTTATAACAGCAGACAATGTTTCATGTTTACGCCGTGGGTACACCGACTGAGCTTTTGACCTAGCTTACGAAGACCTTTACGCCCAACTGACGTTTATACCGTTTCGAAAATTCCAACCTGTGTCCATGGACAAATTTTTGTTTGAATCGTAGTTAAATCTTTTAAATCATAGTTAGTGGTCAAAACAAAGGGCGTTTTACGCTGGGCCAAAATATACATTCAAGAAGCACACAAAGTATAACCTTGTGTCCTGGCTTTAGACCAGCGGACCACATACAGTAGTTTCACTGAATCTATGTATGTATAAAGTGTCCATTATTCCACTCAGGTGCAAGAAACGGCCAAATCCGGTGCCGCGAAGCAACATTTCAAATCCGAAGAGCTGGTCACCCGCGCGCAACGTGTTTTCGATCGTTATGCGTCGCTGCACGAACCCTGCCAGATCAGGGCTGACAATTTGAAGGTTTTTTTTGGAATTTTTCTCAAATACGGTGGTGACTTCAGTGTTTTGTGCTACAAAAACATTGCTTGATGTTTCAAGGAGTCCCAGCAACTCTACCAATGGATGCGAGATCTCGAAGAGCAACGTTCGTGGGTGCAGGAGCAGCTGCCGATGGCAACGTCGACCAGCTATGGAAATAATTTGCAGGTGAGAGCGCGCCAATCGCGATGGAGCACCAACTACTGGTTCATTAAGAGAACAAAGCATATGGATAGGCCTTTGTAGAATTTAGGGTACTTTTTTGAATTACACAATATCCCAGATGGGTAGTTACTGTAGCTCACGTAAGCGCCATTATCCTGCTGTGCAAGTCGCTGTCTTCAGCGTCAAATCTAGGGATCGATCAAGAAAAGCGCACGATACGAATGTCTGGGATAAGGGCCCTTGGTTTCCAAATAGGGGGCCAGTTGCATGCGCGCCCTTAACAGCAAACAGCCATAACTTGGTGCTTCTCCAACGTGTTGTGAACATCACAAATTGCCACATACAGTATGCCTACAAGCTTGGACACAGATGTCATGAATAACAGCAAATCGAAATATCCCCCCTTTCCAGTCTGCTCAATCGCTGTTCAAACAACACCTGTCGTTGGAGCAAGAGATTCAAACGCATCAGCCCGATTTTGATCGAATCACGAATGCTGCCGAATCGATGTGTGCACATGGGCACTTTGCCAGCCAACAGATTCAACACTCGTTGAGTGAACTCGCGCAGGAAATCGATCGGTACGATTTTAGATTGGGCGGTGGTTTGAATATCTTTGTCAAGTGAATAATGTGCGGAACCATGTACAAATTCGAGCTTGATACGGCATCAGAAATTGTGGTGTGTGGCGTGACTGAGTCAAAAGTTTTGGCCAGGTGGTCTCCTGCGCAGACTCCCGTGTACCATGCTGGTGGGGCTTGTGTACTTCTTATATACATATAGGCTATTGCGAAAAGTATATTTTTATCCCAAATCAACGTGAACAATTACATACTTCAAAATAATTATTGTACCGAATTATTATTTACATAGTTTAAAACTCTCTGATTTACAACCAAAGTTGAACATCTTGTTTCCCATTTTTCAGTTTGAAACGTGCTGTATCCTCGCGTAGCACGCGTCTTCGAGCCTCCCTCCGCAGTCAACAATACTACGATGAGGCAGTACAGGCTGAACAGTGGATCAGACAACGTTTGCCGTTAGTGACTGCTGCCAGTGAGACTGGTGAGTTAGTATAGGGTGGACAGAAAGTGATTTTTCGGACAAAATCAGCGACGAAACTGATGCATCTCAGCGCAAGTATACTTGATTCCAAAAATTATTGTTATGAATTACCGATTATTGTGTTTGATGACAAAAACATTCTTCCTTCCAAAATCAGGCAAAGACGAAGAGTCCGCCCAGTCTCTCGTCCGTAAGATGGACGCGCTTGATCAAGACGTCAAAATGTACGCCAAGGAAATGTCAAGACTTCGAGGCCTCGTTGACGTTATGGTCACAGAACAGCACTTTGACAGCACGAATCTGTCCAACAAACAGGTGCTTCTAGAATGAGTGATGTTTCAATTCTTTGAATGAAAAAAATTTTTGCCGCTGTGTCAAACTGAATGCCAGGAATCATGTCTATGACTGTGGTTGACCATGACCACTGACTGGGCAAGTACTCTTTTGTTTCCGATTGTTGTATTTTGCCAGAGTGGCAGAGCAGTGTAAATTTCCACCAGTGGAAAAGTTGTCGCCAGGTGTTACGACTTTTACACTTGGTTTTTGTAGTACCTCAACTCTCAAAGCAATTGTATGGCAGAAATCAAGCTCTTGCATTTGTTTCGCCCCGTGCCCTAACCATATTCGTAGTCATTGTGCTTGCTTTCAAATTTGATACCGCTTTGATTAGGGTATGAGCGATGTTTAGTTTAATATCGTTTTATTTATGAAAAACTGTTAAAATTTCCAGTCTCAACTCGATGGTTCATACGCTGAACTGAGCGAGCTATGTCAACGGCGCCGCACGCATCTGCTGTCGGCCATCAAATACTATTCGTTCGTCAGACAAGCAGATGATCTGACGCAATGGCTCAAAGTTGGCTGCATTCACTTTTGGGTCACCCGGTGCCATTAGATGTTTCAAAGACCTATCAAGAAATTGCCATGTGGAGCTCGCTCAAAGGCCTACGAAGGCTCTATTTGGAATTGTTAGAATCGTAAAACAACAATTCTTTTAGTAAATGGGTGTAAATAGCGAAGTCACTTTATGCTCCATAATTAAAAAAACAATTCAGGAAAAAGAGACCACGGCACAAAGCGAGGACTATGGCCGCGACTTGGACGAGTGCCAACAACTGATTGATTCCTTTGAGCATTGTCTACAAGAACTGGCCAGTGCCGGGGATAGGGTGGCCGGAGTGCAAAGTGCCGCAACGGAAATGCAACGCAGCCAACATCCGTTCTCGGGTATGCTTCGGATCTCATCATTCGGGCTAAAAGTTACTCCTGCCTGACTCAATATTTTTACAGGAAGCAATTGTTTCGGAGTCGGAGTCCGACATAAAAGTCCCCCATCAATGTGGTTGCAAACAACACATGATACCAGGGTTGGGCAAAAAAATTTATTTTTAAAAAAAAATTAAAAAAAAGGTTTTTGAAAAAAATTTTAAAAAAAAATTTTTTTTTAAATTTTCGGGGGAACAAAATGTTCTAAAACGTCCAAAAATGGCCTTTTTGGGGGTTATTTTTTGTCATTTTTCTCAAGGGTCGAAAAATTTTCTTCACAAAATCACCTTTGGGGCATGTATTTGGTACCTAAGATACCCCAAATGATATTATTATACCTTCCCTTGATACATGGGACACAGTATGCATGTGCCTATATGGTACTTCGATGTCATACCCCATCAGGTCGGTCATATACGACTAATTCAGCTGCCCGACAAGTATTTCCGCAGCTTATATTCTCAATTCTGTGTGGTTTATGAGTGAATCTTGCTTATTCGGCCACAAACTGTTGTGTCCGATACCACAGAGCAGCAATCATCGGTCCCATCAACCATCACCGATATTATGGCCTAACAGATGCAAATATACCTCGTTCTCTCACTCAACAAATTCTCGCACGCTGATTGGCTGACAATCAGCGTGAGAAAATTTGTTTCCTGTTTCGTGAGAGAACTGAAGTATCGTTGGGCCTATAACTTTGGTGTGACACAAAAGTACCTCGCCCAATAATACTGGAAACGATTTCCTCTTTTCTTCAGCGAGTATCAAGGCGAAAGCGGCTGATCTGGCCCAGCTGTGGGCCGAAGTCAACGATGCAGTCAATGAACGAAAAGCTGCGTTGAATGGCGCTAAACAGGTCAGCAGGTGCAGGGCAGCGCGTTTATAATGACCTTTTCATGGTGAAACCAGTTGATAGTGGAAAATTTTTGAACACTATTTGCGTAGTTTGTTCCCCAATCTGCCCGTCGGCGACGGTAGTAAAAATTCTTCATGATAACTAATACGGGGGAGGGGTACGGCATCATGTCACCATAAAGAGAGGAGACCACACTGAAAAAACAAACTTGGCAGGCTGATGTTTCACTCAAAATCACATATATAATTCAGGTGCACGCGTTCGACCAAGACGCCGACGAAACATTACATTGGCTGGAGGAGAAGGAGGCACAACAGGTCATCAGTGAACAGGACGACATGTCGCAGGCAGATCTCGCTACCATTGAGGTATGGTGGTATAGGGTGGCCGAAAAGTTTGGTTTTCAGTTTCGGGAGGGGCTGTCTCCTATGGAGACACTCTTGTCTTTCAAAGGCAAGTGCGCAGATTTTGACAATTCTACCTGATTTAACAACAGTTTATTGGTTTCTTATTTCGAAGTGAAATAGACGGGCGGTGCACCAGGTCATCGTCAGTGCCATGTACTAGATCACAACGTCAAAATATTGACTAAAAACACGACCAAACTGCTCGCGCAAAGCAACATCGCTTGTTCAAACTCGCATTTTGTCAGCGGTAATAAAAATGCTTGAAGCCATGCAATGAACGAATTGGGCTTCCAAAAACGTAAAAAGCCTGCAAGGGCGATGTCAAACCACACATTATTCTCTGCAAATGTTGCAGCCAATGATACAAAAACAAGACGAATTCGCTCGAAGTCTGCTGGCCATTGAAAAACACGTTCGCGAACTGTGTCGTGAAGCGGAGAGGCTGGAGACAGCCTACCCGGACACCAAGGCACACTTGGAGGTGCGAAGACTGGAGATGGAGGAACAACTCAAGGATGTGCTACAATCGAGCAACAAGCGAACGGAGAAACTGCAACAGGCCAAACAACTGCAGGCGTACTTCCAGGTTCGCCCTTGTCTGCAGTGAATGTTTACAGATGACGGTGTCAAGGACCTTTGAGATCCGAATGGGACATCCTGATATTATTTCGAGATTTAATGCTTATTTTTCATTTTCATCAGCGAGCAAGTTATTTAGTGTACCTAAATTGAGGAGACAATTTTCACTCTGACCGAACTCACTGCTTCCAGAGTTCGAAATAATGTGCTAATTTTGTAAGAAAAACTCACTCTTTTGGTCAATCGCATGGCCAGCAACGAAAGAGTGATTGAATGAGAGCAACTTTTAGGTACAATATGCCAGTCTGCAGATACACGCTTGCGTTTCTTACATTTCACCCACCCTATCATAGCTCCCATCCCACTTGCGCAGGAGTACCGCGACCTGACAGCGTGGATCAATATGATGCATGGTCGTATAACCGGAGAGTCGCTGGCCCGAGATGTGCCTGGCTGTGAAGCACTCATGCAGAGACATTTGGAGTATGAAGCTGAAATGCGCGCCAGGTAAGTACTTTTGGGGGTTCAGATATTTTTTGGAAACCTGTGTTCGGGTTTCAACCCTAATGACAACATGTTTCAGACAATCACATGTTGAACAGTTCATCAAACAAGGCAGACATATGATTGACAGTGGTCATCTGCTGACAACGGAGATTCGGGACAAGGTAAATGCTCACAAGGTGACCCAAAAGTACTTTTCACCAGCAAATATAAAAATTTACCCTGATTTTCAAGGTGGACCAACTGCAATTGCACTATGACCGTCTGCAAACGACGTGGCGCGAGCGCAAGGTGCTCTACGATCAAAATATGGACGCTCAAATTTGGAAACGTGACGCTGCCATGTTGGAAGCGTGGCTGGCGCAGAGAGAGGCGTTGTTGGGCTCGAACTGGAATCAGGTATGCATTTTTGGGTCATCCTGTAAGATTTTGTTGTTAGCAGGTCGTTTGTTTGTTTCACACAATAGCGTGTGGTTGAAACCACACACATTGATGTGATAAAACACCGAATGTGTGAAGACCACTGTTACTTACATACAGTATGTGTTTCACACAGTGCCCGCACTCTAATGAACTTTTTGCTTCACCCCAAACCAAGTTTAATCATTTCCCAGGTGGACAACGTTGAAACGGTGGAAAATATGATACGCGACTACAGCGACTTCATGGTCACCTTGGAGGCCCAGGACGAGAAATTTGAAGCCCTGAAAAAGCTGACCTTGCTCGAACAGGCGTTTGCGTCGCAAAAACACAAAGAAAGGGAGCAGCGGGTGAAACCGGAAAGCCAGAAGAAGGACACGAAAAGAAAGGTGCGTATTAGGTGAAACATTACTGCCATTGCGGATTTCAAACCAATATCATTTCATATACTAACATTATTGTTTGAAAAATGCTCATTTAATCATTAATAAATACCCCATTCCCAACTCTTTCAGATGTCAATCTATGACAAGCTCAATCTGGTGCTATAACACACAGTTATGCCATAAGTGGATATGATGTTTCACATGCAATGTGCATTATTATTGTGTACAGTTTCAAAATGTGTAGAATGTGATAGTTTTGAAATTCTTTGCATGCTCAGCAATTTTGTCCATCGGTAGTGTTTGTCCCAATCACAATTTGCGCATATAAAATCAATGCAAAAGATTCCAGCGAGAAGCAAATCCCAAGCTCTTTTCCCAGCTAAAAATCTTTCCAAAATTCCCTCAACTTGGTGAAATTTTGTCCAAGGCACATCATTTTCCATCTTCCATATTCAACCCGCCCATATTCGCTAATTCACCGCACTAATTCCGTCCATATAATTCACTTGATTAGGATATAATTTTTATTTAGCACTGTACCTAATTCAAGCAGTAGTGCACGCGAAACGTTCCGCTGTCTTTTTTGGGCAAATTTTTGCCAATTTTTTCCCAAATTTCCAGGACCAGATCAAAACGGTGGAAAAACACAAAATCCTGCAAGAGCGCCGACAGGAGCGGGAGAGGAGAAAGACGCAGGAAATCGGTCTGCTGCGCGCGCAGAGCTCGCATGAGGATATTCCGCAGGTTATAGGGTGGTCGGAAAGTAACTTTTAAAAAAACTGTTTCCGATTATGTGGTCTATATTGGCGGGAAGCCCACTGCAAACCGAAAAATCTGATCTGCTGACCGATCCTTCTATTGGCAGTTGCGACGCGAGGGTTCGGAGCCGAGCGCTCTTCCGCAAATCGGGCTGGATTTCGGCGCAACCTCCTCCACCTCTTCCTCCGCAGCACAAGCAGCGAAGAAAAAGCCGGAAAACCGCGTGGCCGCGCGCGCCAACGTCGCTGTGTTGAGTGTAGCGCCAAGCAGGTTAGTATCCACCAGGGAATGCCAAATAAGCGCTCCGAATAGTGCTAACTGGGGTAGGGGTTAATTTTGGAATCAGCTGCCATCTGCGGGTTATGTTCAGTTCAGAAATTGTTTCATGTGCTTTAAATGGGCGGTGGTGCGTATTTGGGAAATTATTTTTCCAAAACGCGAAGAGTGTGCCAAAATCGGCTCCCAGGGGGAGGCGATAACGAAAAATTTTGATTGAATAAAGAGCTGACTTGACCAAATAAATGATTTCATTTTAAGAAAATTGACTTTCAGCACAACAGCAGTGGGCACTGCACCAACAGAGGACAACACAAGTATACCGTCAACCAGTGCACAGACGCTCACCAAGACACCCAGTGATAAAGGTCGGTCGAAAAAAAGATGGGAACAATTTTATATCTAGCTTTGTTTTTTTTAAATTTTTTTGGCGCTAGGTTAATCACATTTGGCTAGCCAAACCAGGCGAGCACAGAATCCCATTATGTGAAGTCTGGCTCTGTTTCTCTGATAATCTTTTGAGATCAAACTCGGGACATAAAGCGCTTGCACACTTTAGCCACTCCACCGGTAAGCATGAACTTGGCCGTGGAAATCTCGACCATTTTCTACTATCATCGGGACGGCTCGGTTACGAAAATACGTAAGCCATACATAATGCTGCACCAAAGTAGGCACACCTGCCCATTGTAAGCTCAAGCGCATGTGCAGCGCACAACAAACAGGCACGCACACTGCAAACCGACGCTTATATGATTGTCGTCAGCACACACATCGCTAACTGTCGCCGTCAGCTCAGCCCTGATGCAATGCATAGGCATAGTCCATCCATCAGCTCATGACACTTTTTGTCAGCTGAAAAGCTTGACAGGATCCAGTTCTGTTCCGGTTCCGGTTGGCTTACGAAAAAGAAAAGAAAGAGAAATCGGCTTTTATTTTACTTTTTTTGCGTCGTTTTCTCTGACATTGCCTTGCGGAGGAACTATTTTTCACAACGGAACCTGAACCTCTCAAACAAAAGTGCCATGAGCTGATGGGCGGACTATACACCAATATTTCTCGCGGCTGCTTGAGTTGACCACCAGACAATTGGCCCAAACTTAGTTCTTGTGGATAACACCCGTAACAGACAACAGATGAATTAATTATAATTGATATGTGCTCGAAAAAAATTCAATGGCAAACTATGTATATTGGTAACAAAGACACGTAAGGCCTATACTTCGTTCTCTCAGAGAACAAAGAACAAATTCTCGCGCGCTGATTGGCTGTTGAACATACGTGGACCAATCAGCGCGCGAGAATTTGTTCTTTGTTCTCTGAGAGAACGAAGTATAGTTAGGCCTTTAGATTACCACAGCTACAGTATTACGTTCATCCCGCACGCGCGCAACGAGCGCCAAACGCCTGTTTTATGTTTACGACCTTATGCTGTCATAAAAGCACCAACACACAACACACACTGTTGGATGATATTGTCGTTTTGCAAAAAATGTGATCACGGGTATCATAATTTCACATGCTCTTGGTTCAACACAGTTTGCAGTGGCACCTTATTTTTTAAGTTTTATCACGACTCGAGCTGAGGCCACGTTCTACTGAGAGTTTAAGTCTGTGAGTGCGTCAAGCAACTAAATTTGACAAAAATGCGACAAAATAAACCCTGCGTTTCATGTTTACAGCCGTCAAACCGTCCGTGAAACCCGCCATTGCACCATCAACTGCGCCCAAAATCAGCACGAGCACGTCAATGTTCGCCTCACCTGTGAAAATGAAAACGCCCCTGTTCACCACTCGAAGGGCGCACAGCTTGAAAAAGGTGTGACAATTTTAAAATCATAAATTATTTCAAAAACAATAAAAAATAGGCAGATGGGTGTACTCTTTCGGACGGAGAAATGGATGCAGTTCGATGGATTTTCATCAATGCCACGGAGATCGCTTTCCCTGATTTTGCGTAAGACACGCGATGGTCGAAAACTGCGTATTATTCCACTCCGAGTTGAATTTGAATAATGTGAAATGGAGGCATGTGAAGAACTAGACGATTTGTGTGTACCAGCCGCCTCTGGGCGCATAACCTTACGCCATGCACGCGCTTCAGCATTCGCAGCTACCGTGTTTGCCTAATGTCTGTCCCCATTCATTTAGGGCTGCTTGAGTTGACGACTGTACGATTAGCCCAAAAATTTTTCTCACACACAAGGACCGTATGCTTGTTAACGCACGCAGGTACGTCAATGGGACGATCTAGCCCAGATAGATGCGCACGGATATTTAGATCGCAAACAAGAACTGATGTCTGGCGGCAAGAAATCAGCCATGCGCTCGTGGAAGAATTACTACACGATACTGTGCGGTCAACTGTTATGCTTCTTCAAGGTAGTTTTAGTTCGAAATATTGTATTATACATAGCTTTAACACGGCAAGCCACGTAAAGCCGAGAATTACAAGTATCGGATTTTTTCGCCAATAGCCCTCCGAATAGAGCCCTCGGGGCTCTAACCGGAAAATTTTCCACTTCACCCCCCTCCCGCCCCCCGGAAACTCCGAGTTGGCGGCATGTACATATTTATTCAAACCGGCCCATTGCCGAACTTGATTCTGACCTGCCTTGAGTGCTGCCCTCTTCCGACTATGAAACATCAACTTTCCTTGCCACTTCAGGACGAGGACGCTTTTATGGAGAACCAAGCAGCGGCGCCACCGGTCTACATTCTGAATGCAAAATGCGAACAACATGCTGATTATCTGAAGCGAAAGCACACCATGAAATTGAGAACAATGGTTAGTTGGATGGATGGCTGCTGATGTTTCAAACTGATTGAAAA
>JASAMV010002742.1:0-28814 GCA_030248065.1 Rhynchonema sp. JSB1_4 | reverse complement strand
ACTGCTTTGCTAACCTTTCACCTCTGAATTGTTTTGGAATACACTGTCCCCAAGACACAGCATCCAACTTTACAAGTTTCTAATTCATGTTTCACATTGCTCTGAGCTTGTCGTAAAACTTCTTGCTGCCAGCAGTCACAAATTTTCTTCGTGCGCAGTGTGCATATGGAACAAACACATGATGGTCCTGTGCCATGTCTCTTTACTCAAATGTCGCCAACAGGCTGCCCGAATTGCTAATCGCTTAGTTGTCAACTCAAGTCGTCAAACTTTGGTCCTCAACACAAACGGCCCTGAGTTTTGTGACAGAAATAGATGGAAGGCGTTTAGTGGTGGTGGTGAGTTGACGACATGATCATAATCCGCATAAATATGATTGTAAATACTTATAGTTCATTTTTGGCCTTTGTCGACATTTGTGTCAAAGCAATAGACTCAGTACATGTACCTTGCACCGTATACTGTGTCCCAATTCTTCATGGATAAAGATCAATGACATGAACTGGTAGCTCGCAGCATGGTTACAGCAATGCACCACTCGCCGCGTCAGGCAGTGGCAGACAGTATGACAAAGCCTTGATCCAGTACGGGATGTATGAATATGAATCAAGAATTTACACGTGCTCCTCTGCGGAGCACAAGCGGCGGACCTGACTGCATGTCCATCCACAGTGAAGTCCATTAATTTGGATTACTGTTTTTCGTCGCTAATGGAGAAATTAAACACACATGGGCAGAGCGGGGCGAAAATAGAATTCGCTGGCACACATAGTCCGTTGGCTGACACGTTTTTCGTGACAATACAGTGTATTACCCAACATATTATAACGCATTCCATTATACAATAACGTGGATACCTTTCTGGCCGGAGCTTGGTTAATTCCTATTGCATGTGTGCTCCTGAGTGCCCTTGGAGACAAATGGCTTGTTATTTTGATCAATGTCAATGTATTGTCATGATGATAACAAAAGTTTTGTGTATGGTGGCGTGGACATACCATAGCAAGATTACTGTCGGACAAACAAGCTGAAATCGAGAGTAGATCAACGAGCATTTTAGACGAGATCATCCAGTCGGTTGCGCGATGGCACAACGCTGTTTCGGAAAGATGCTGTTTATGTTTCTGGACGTCTTGATGGTTGCAAATGGCCTTCGTTAGTCCTGCATTTCGTTTTCTTCTTCGTTGATGTCGTGTCAGAGGTTTCGTGCGATAATTATACATGTGCCTAACATGTGTGTCAACAAGACACGTCTGATTTCTGTTTCCACAGCACATTTTCAATAGGTTATGTTTGTTTTGTATCCTCTTATCGTCACAACATTGTAACACAAACAGCGGGGTCAAAATAGCGGGTTACAGAGCAGTGAGCAGTGCATCAAAATTCCAAGAAGTGCGGTCTTCGCTTTACAATAGTTCCCGGTGATAAGTGGGAGCCAAAGCCTGCGTCTGAAATGTAATCCTGAATTTGTGACAGGGTGCATGAGCATACATAGGTCCGGCAGGCTGACTAGTGCTCAACCTAAGCCCAAGTCTATATCTAAACCTAAATGGCAGCCTAAGCCAAGGGCTGAGGCTAAAGTGTAAGTCTGTAAGTGTGACACAGTTCTTAAGCACAGGCCCGGCAGGCTGACCAGTGTGCTAGCCTGCGCCCAAGCCTAAGCCAAAGCCCAACCACCTAAACCCTAAACACTCTACGAAAGCTAAGCAATTTCTGCTCAACCCGCTGTTCTGTCTCCAGCGGTTTTGTGTCCGCTGTTTTGTCGCACCCGTTGTTGTGCCCCGCTGCTTTCACACACGCTGTTGTGTCCGTCACAACACAGGTTGTTCCGAGTACGTGCACCCTCACACACTGCGTGATGGCAGATGTTTCATGTGGTACAAACAACGGTTCATGACGTTTGCAAGTGCAAAGGCGTTTTGTTCAAACGGCGAGGCTGGCTACATGGGCTTTCTGGCAGAGCCGAGAGATCTGACAGAGTTGCAGGCAGTCAGTGACATGATCAAGAATGTTAGTGTCGTATATGTGTGAAAACTTTTGTCTATAAATTCCAACCCTGTCAAGCGACAGCATTGTGGCCACTTCAACTGCAACGCCAGTGTCAAAAATAAGAGCTTCAGGCAGGGGCCAAATACGTTGACGCTGCAGCACCGTGGGTGGGCATCGAACGGGTCGGAAATTGCACAACTCCAGCCTATGACGGACTGCAGTACGAAAATGCAACAAGTTGGTTGTTTTAATATAGGTCCTGGCGTTTGCAGAAAAATAGCAAGTCTGACCAGAACGGGCAATTTTTAGACGTCAGCGTCGCGGCAAGTTCGTGGTGGGAGCCTGGTCAGCCGGACGACTGCACTCAAACAGCAGTGGTGTTGACACAGGATGGGGGATTGCTGGCAGACAAGAATGACACTGAAATGCGAACGTTCATTTGTCAATTTGGTGAGCGATCAATAGCAATAACGATTGTATATCGAGGACGACGATTAAAGCGCGCCATGTGCTCGAAATGTCCGCTCAAACTTTTGCAGATGAACCCCCGGAAAACCCGACCGGTAAGTCATGACTCATGATGATTATATCGCCACTATCACATGCCTGTCTTCTACAGCTTTGTTTTGGTGCCAGTTTGTAATCCTTTTTGAGGCGTGAATGCGCCCTGATGTCTGTCGCAGCAGCATGTAACCTGCCTTCCGATAGAAGCCAAATCCTATGGTCGGTGATATTTTCGAAACGGTGTAAAGGTCAGTTGGGTGTAAAGGTCGGTGGAAAGCTCAGTGTGATAGACCTCGGTGTAAACTTGAAACATTCCACGTTAATAACAGGCAATGTTTCACGTTTACACCGAGCTACGCCGACCGAGCTTTCGACCGAACTTTACGCCGACCTTTACGCCCAACTGACCTTTACTCCGTTTCGAAAATTCCACCCATTGTCTTTGAAGATAGCCCATAATTAACTGGGAATTAATCCTGGGATTCTGAGCATAACAATACATTGATTTGCTTTTCCATGCTGACAAGCCAGTCCTACAGAAAACTTTCGATGCGTTCGACTTTGGGCAATTCTGGCATCAGCTTCTCTAAGCCATAACAATCCCAGATTGTTCGCACCCGTCGCTGCCAACGCACCAAGACGGTGACATGTGTTGGGTGTTGGAGAATGCCACCGTAACCAGTCAGAGTGTGGCGCGATTGGCGTGTGCAGATGGCAAGCATGGCGCATACGGCAGTTTGGTGATGGTCGACAATGAGAACACGGGCAGATTGACTCGATGGCTGATGGAGGTTTGCTAGTGGCTGCATCATGGTAGTGCTAAGCGACATAATGGTTCATTCTCTATAGTGCGCTTTCTGAAAACTTTAATCACGCGCGATTTCAACGATACTCTACCGAATGAGCTCAAACTTGCACACAATGTATATACTGTACCTTGGCTCAAAATGACCACATAAAATTACATCCCGTTGCGTGCCCGCACGCGCGATTGCGGGCAAGATACAGTTGACATTTTTGTAAAAATGTTCTTTCCCTTTTTTCCCACAAATTACTAGTCAGGGCCCAGACGTTACTTAACATCAGGAATGTTAATATCCCATATATGGTCTTCGTACCCGAGAAACACGACGGAGTCTTCACGACTGAGACCGGTTCCAGACCAGGACCACGACTTTTTGCATGGAAAGAGTGCTTCCCGAAGTAAAATTTCACAGAAAAGTTGGGGTACCAGAAATGTTAAGTTCGTTTATGGGGTTTTCGTATTCGATAAACTCTATGGGGCTATCGCCGAGTTCGTAACTTCTAGTATGAACGGTTCCATACCACGACTTGGAGTTTTGGCACAGAAAGTATGGTTCTAAAGCCAAAATCAGCGGTCATGTGTGTTTTTCATCGTTGTTACGTCAAAAATACAATAATCCTAGTTGGCTGAATGTTTTTCAGCTCAAAAAAGCCATAGCACAACAATGAATTAGTGCACGCTACGTAGTTGCCTGATTCCTAAAGCGTACAATGTATTACCCACACACAACCATATCTGGAGGATTAGCGGAACGGTCAGTAGTTAAGAACGGAGCGGCTTGTGGCGCTCGTTGTTTTTATTAAACGAAACACTCCAAGAAATCAAGCCTTTTGAAGCACCCTTTTTTTCCTGTACAATTTTTGTCAATTACAATTAAAAATCGTCTAATTATCTAGTATTCAGGACGCGCTTTTCTTTTTTCAAAACCCGACACTTCTCACATATTTACCACAACACACGCAAAAGGCAGCCATTCTCACAGCGCACAGCGCACACACAACGACAACACACGGCCGGCCGGGGCAGATGTTTCTGCTTTGTGTGTGTGTGTGTGTGTGTGTGTGTGTGTGTGTGTGTGTGTGTGTGTGTGTGTGTGTGTGTGTGTGTGTGTGTGTGTGTGTGTGTGTGTGTGTGTGTGTGTGTGTGTGTGTGTGTGTGTGTGTGTGTGTGTGTGTGTGTGTGTGTGTGTGTGTGTGTGTGTGTGTGTGTGTGTGTGTGTGTGTGTGTGTGTGTGTGTGTGTGTGTGTGTGTGTGTGTGTGTGTGTGTGTGTGTGTGTGTGTGTGTGTGTGTGTGTGTGTGTGTGTGTGTGTGTGTGTGTGTGTGTGTGTGTGTGTGTGTGTGTGTGTGTGTGTGCGCTGTGGGAATTGTGCTTAAAATTATGCCGGAGTAATTATGCTTTGCACAGGCCTGCCTCAAACTTTTCCCATTTTTTCCTCCTGCAAAAGTATGTGGGTTCCGTGAAACATCACAAAGCAACTGTGAACACTGAACCGCCACACCAAACGAATGCTACCGGAAGGACTCGAGCCTCCGGCCTCCCAGCCACCAAGCCTGGACAGCCAGTTGCTCTACCAACTGAGCTACGGGAACGCGGTCTGGCTGCGACTCAAAGTTGCACACTACCCATACAACCGTGAAGACACACACTGCTTTGCACGCCACAGCGCTACACGTTGCGCTGGCTAGCTTTACTTCCAGTCCACACAACGACTTGGAATTCCATCTCCTAAATCTGGCTTTCTGATAGCTAGTCTTCATTTTTTGAAAAAATGGCTGCAAACAAACGCGGTCAACATTCAATTGTTGAGTCACTACCTCCACACATCATTGCGCTTATATGTGCGTTGATGACTTGAGAAAAGTCTGTCTTTCGACATTTCCTTAGTTAGAACCATTGGTTTCCGGAACTGAAAACTGGAGAAATGATTTCGGACAAGCTGCAATTTCATTGAAAATCAGGGGAAGCTCATGAAACATTCAGAAATAAGTGATTGTTTATGCGAAAAAAGAGAAACATTTCCTGCTCCAACAAAACCGTTGTGTGGTGCAGTGCATAGACTGCAAAGTGTTCCGTGAGGCTTCCCAAAAAAACGCGATACAAAATAATTTTTGTCTTGATTCGGTCGATTCAATTTGTTTTGATCTCTTTTGGCCGATCTCAGTCAGATCGGGGGTAAATCTCTTGGCGTTTCATTATTGCACGCGTCCCGGCTACGAAAGGAAATAACAACCAGGAAACCACTTTTGTCATGACTTGAAGTTTATGTTTTTTCCTTCACATCACCAGCCACTGGCTCAATCGAAACAGTGCACGTAAATTTCAACCAAGCAAAGTACACGCTATTTCAACCACGCAAACACGATGATTTTCGAAACTGTGTTGCTGCAGGCTATGACGACCGGCAATCTGTACGCAATGGTTGGAATAGAACGTCTGCCAAATTCGGTCACTCATCACGACGGATGGATGTATGCTGATGGCAGGTGTGTATCTGCGGCGTTACATCCGCTGTTTGGAACAATGAACGGTCATTGTCCAGTGCTTTGACGCTAACGGACCTATAGTCTACAGATTTGTGGACAAAGCGAGGGCCTTGACGTTCACATTGAATGATGGCCGCAACAAAGTCGGGGTTATGTCTTCGAATACGATTGGCGATTTAAACCATCAGGAACAACGTTACTTCATGTGCCAATATGGTGAGCGCGAAGTCCATGCTTAACGTTGTCGATCTAAACCGCAGCTTGTAATACAGTATATGGTGTGCCAGGGCTGCTCAATTGAGAATTCTGATCTTAATCATATTTTTCATCAAAAAGTTGTTCAAACCGTAACATATCTGATCGAATATGTGCATCATAATATATGCTGAAATATATTTCCCTGGTTTTCAGATTTGACGCTGTATCCCGACAGTAAGTTAAAAAATGTCACTTTGTCAGAACATGCTGCACAAAACACAAAGGACGTCAACGCTGTTTCAGGTTGTCTGGATGTAGTTACCTACCTGGCCAACGGCACCCTTTGCTATCATGTGCACGACGACCCGTACCAAAGCTGGTGGCAATCCGCTGAGTATTGTTTGAAAGGCACCTTCAACAGAGGCATACCTGGCATATTGGCTATGCCCGATTCAGACATGGCCATTGAATCCATGTTCAATTTGATAAAACAGGTGACCGTTGATTGGTACTCGATCAGCCCTAAAATGAGCAAGTAGAGTCGTAAACACATTCCGAATGCTCTGTATTACGGATTTCTCGCGCTTATTTGGCGCTGTTTTCAGTTGACGACCCTAATTGACCACTGTAATATTAGCCCTAGAATGCTGGGCAGAGCACAAGTATGTGATAAACTGAAAAGACCTTTCAGCGTGTCTTAAACTCAGCCTTTTGATCCAATGGATTGCAATTACAATTTAGATGTCAGTGAATTTCAGATGAACAACATCTACTGGGTGTTCATCGGCTTGTACCGAGCCTCACCCGCGTGTTACGTGGCTCGACGAGATAATCTCTTCTACATGGATGGACGACCGGCCGACGCAACCACGGCACCGTTTGGGTACTCGTAAGTGCATTTGAAATGTAGCTCAGCTAAAACTAAAGAACCTACCACCACCAGTTTTAGCCCTAAATCAAGCCAACTATACCCTATTTCAGTGAACCAGGCAGCTGCGGCGAATTCAGGACCTTCATTGACATTCGTCCGAATCGTGAAGGCATCTTGTTTGATTGGAGTGTCAACGCTCGCTACGTTTGCGCTTATCGGCTTGGTTGTACAATACCAGAGGAGATTTCCTGTCCAGATGAGTTTTCCAATGTTTGGCCCGACTTGCTTTGAGTTTATGATTTCCAAGTAATCATGAAGAGCTTTCAGCTCCCACAAACACGGTTATTTACAAAACGTCTCGCGACACGGAATGCACCAACGGTGTGATTGGAAATGACCAGACTGGTTTGCACGACCGTCTTTTTTTCTTTCGTAATTCGGCATCTACGACCACTTTGTCCAACTTAGCGACTTTTCCAGGTGCGAACCAGTATAGATAATCGCAAAACTCAGCATAGTTTAGCCAGCGGGTTATGATGGTAGGGCAGGACTACCTAATTGAAATACTACCACAAATTGAAGTTATTGCCTTAGCGTTATGCTTGCAGGTGTGCAGTACCAAGGCCAGTGTGCCATCCAATGCTCCAACGACTGCAGATGTAAAGCGTACACTCATATTCAAGTCAGTTCATTTCTGCGCTAAGCCAAACATAGCTTTTCGGCCTGGTGGAGCAATTTGGGCAAAACCAGAATGTATGTGATTGGACGAATTTTGTTTTTTACGACGAGATTAAAAAATTCCAGGGTTCACTGATCTGTCGACTACACTGGGCGGGACCAGAGCATCGATGTGCCACCCAGCAGCGCAACACATCGGCGGTGTACTCGTGGAAGGTGTGAGAAATTGCAATGGAACGCAATAACCATCGTTTAAAGGGCTCGCGACATAACCATAGGAAGGGTCGCAGTGCAGATTATTATACACCTTGGAAGCACTCGGACGGCCCATGTGACGCACAAATTTTCAACTCATTGGAGATTCGCTATCTCTTGTTAGAGGGACTTTTCGTTCCAGAAAAAAAAGTAAATTTTTCCACAAGTTGGAACGACCGGTGCAGAAACCCCAAAAGAGCTGAACGTCAATTAACACGTGAATAGGATTACAATAGCTTCTGAATAAGTTACCATCACAACTTCAGTCGCTCAAACCATTACCTCACTCAGTGAGGGTGCGAAACGCTCCACAAATCGGCCATATTTTTCGAGACCACAATTTTGCCCTTAAATGTTGAGGCCGCGCCTTGCTTTGCAGAAATAACAATGCGATTGGGAAATGGAGCACGGTCGAATGTACCAGAAAACAAGGTTTCTAAATTTTGAAGCTCACGGCTAGCTCCGTTACAGGCCTAAAAATCCATTAAACTGCCACTAAACTTGATGGTAAAATTGAGCGAAACGTCTGGTTTAACGACCTATCAAGGTCCAAAGACCCCAAGGCATATAAATCTCTCGGGGCTGCCAGACTAATTAGAATATGATATTCAGCTATAAGTGCTTATTGTTACTAAGTACTGTAAATATCATAGCACCAAACAATGTATCTCCGGGGTAGCTTTCGAGCGATGTATGTATGACAAGCCCCAAAAATTTGAACGCTTAAGAGCACAGGTTAAAAAGTTGCTTTTTTGACGATTCTGGAGTGAACCGTCACTTCACCGTGTGCGGTTTCTGAATTTTGACATTCTTTTCCATAGTAAGAGATATAGCATGGGCAGGTCATATATTGTTCGATAGCTACTTCAAAGCTACATCGTTTGGTGCTATCAAGTTTACAATAGTCCTTAAAGCGGCCCCGCCGCTATTGTTTATTTTCGTTTTCAACCTCGGTTTTTTCACTTATATCGTTTGTTGGCATCGAGATCAAGAACATTAGTTTTTGACGAACTTCACCAAAATGGCGATTACCCACCGAAATCGATCCACCAACATGGCCGCACGGGAACAAACTATTCCAATATTGACGCACTATGTGTGCATGGAAATCAGGATTTCCAAAGCAAAATTCAAATCACAGAGGTGTGGTATAGGCGGCGCGTTACGGTAGGTTGACAAAACATTTGATATTTACAAAAGAGCTAATGTTTTATCGGGCTACCGTAACCCGCCGCCTATATCACGCCCAGTGATTTTGAATTTCTCTTGTCATTCCTGATGATCATGTGCAAATGTGCATCAATATCGGACAGTTTTGTTCCCGATAGACCATCTTGGCGGATCGATTTCGGTGGGTAATCGCCATTTTGGTGAAGTTCGTCAAAACTAATCTTCTTGATCTCGATGCCAACAAACGATATAAGTTAAAAAGCCGAGGTCGAAAACCGAAAAAACAATAGCGGCGGGGCCGCTTTAACATTAACGACTTATAGCCGAATATCGTATTCAGGTTGGCACGGCTGCAACAGCAGGTCCATAGAGTCTGAAGACTTGAAACTCGTGTAGATTGTTGGACTGTGCGTTTACCTGACTTTCTCGTTTGCAATGCGATGCAATACGTGGCCTGTTTACATCATATTTCCGTCAATGAATGCAACTACATATGCAGTTTAGGAGCAATGCTTGGTTTTTTTGGGCCTATCACGCCGCTACCTAAGGATTTCCAAATTTAAATACCTTATTTTCTGGTACTTCCGGCAATGCTCTATTTTCTATTGCATTTTCATTTCTGCAACGCAAAGCCCGGCCTCAAAATTTAGGGACAACTTGTGTTCTCTAACAATGTGGCCGATTTTTTGAAAGCTTTCTAACGATATATAACAATATACACTGGTGCCCTTCCTACGGCTGGGTCCCGAGCCCTTTAATGATGGTGTAGCTACTAGCTTTGAATGATTATTATTCACCAACTCGACAATTTCTCTCGATCACACTCTCGTAATGTGGAATTTTTATTATTATTTTTACGTTGTCGAACACCGAATTTTTTGTACTTTCCACACATTTTATGCTTTAGCCATTTTTCAATACTGTTGGGCGAGAGACCAAAGTTCCCTTTCTTGCACGATCTTGAAAACACCGAAGATATCGTCAAATTTCAGTAGATTTGTTTAATGTACATTGTCCGTCACGATGTGTGCGCACACCATAAAACAGGCCACTGTTGGCGTTGTAAGAAACGGGAGAGCTCGAAATGCGCCATTCAGTCTTGCTTGTCGGCTAGAACGAGAACGAGGGTTAATGTGGTCAAAACAGCAACAAATATCTCATGACAAGCACCATGTTTTGAAATATTTCAAAACTAGCGTGTCATGTACTTTTAGCCACGTCAAAACTGGAATCCCGTCACTCAACAGGGAAGAGTCCTTATTGGCAGGGTTGGAAAAAATAATTTTTTAAACAAGTTTAAAAAAATTTTTTCAAGTCTCAGATTCGGGTAAATTTTACCAAATATGCCTGAAAAACGCGCAAAAACGCGAAAAAATGTAACTTTAATTGTCTCACTTTTGTGACTTGGTTTGCATCACTTATGAAGGGTGTCTACGTCATTTCGGTGCGATCCAACAGTCTGTGATTGATATGCACCGATGATTGCTGCTCTGTGGTATCAGACACAACAGTTTGTGGTCGAATAAGCAAGATTCACGCATAAACCACACATAACTGAGAATATAAGCTACCGAAATACTTGTCGGGTAGCTGAATCAGTCGTATGTGACCGACCCGATGGGGTATGACATCGAAGTGCTATGTAGGTACATGCACACTGTGTCTCATGCATCAGAGGGTATAATAACATCATTTGGGGCATCTTAGGTACCAAATACATGCCCCAAAGGTGATTTTGTGAAGAAAATTTTTCGACCCTTGAAAAAGATGACAAAAAATAACCCCCAAAAAGGCCATTTTTGGACGTTTTAGAACATTATGTTCGCTCATGTTGGGAAGAAAACGTGGTTAAATGAAGTAATTCTATGTGTTCTGAGGCAAAATAAACGGGTTTCAACCCTTTTCTAGCGAGTTGCTAAGATCCCATATCAGACCCGCATCATGGGACCAACTTTGGCCGGGGTCATCACTGAAAGTCAAACTCCGTATATCGACGTATCTCGACAAAGTAACAATTGGTCGAAAATTTTTTGAAAAAAATGGGACAAAAAATTGATTTTCCTTGATAATCAGGGTACTTTCCCTGAAAAATCAGGGAAAATCAAGGAAATTCAGGATTTAAAAAAAAACGAAAAACGACCCAGGCGTTTTTTTTAAAAAAACGTCGTTTTTTTTAAGAAAAAACGCCGTCGTTTTTTTTGCCCAACCCTGGCTGCGCTTGCTTGTTTGTGTGACATTTTAGGTTTAAACATTTTGCGATATTTGTCTGCTTGTTTTTTGTCCGTTCATCATGCCGGTTCGTACTAGATGTGGCATTTCAATTCGAAAGCTGAAACAGAAAGCTCGTTAACTACAAATGGTAAACCGCGAACGAAATGGTCAGCGAATATCGCATTTTGTGCGCGAAAACCACCAAAGAAATGCACGACCTTGGGTACAAAAACCACCAAATTTCCGACCGTCTACGTGCAGTGCACATCCCCATGTCATCAAACGCAGTCCAGTGTCGATTACGGTACGCAAATCGTGATAACGTTGTTGATCTCAACCGTACTGGTCGTCGCCCAAAATACACTGCTGAAGAGACCAGAAAGGTACGATATTCAGGGAATTTTTTTACTTTTTGTTGTGTTTTTCTGTTTGCGGTGTAATTACTCTGCTTTCACAGACCGGTGCAACATGATATATTGATGACAAAGTAGAACTTCCTGAAAAAAAACAGCTAATTTGCACAAATTCTAAAGTATACATGTCAAATTCAGGCCTGGGAGTCAATCGATTGGCACATGAGCACGAACAACGAAAACCAAAACTGGCCGAAATCCTCAAACGTCAACTGGGTGTCGAATTCAGCGAAAGCCGCATTCGTGACATTCGCCATTCGACATTCGAAAGTTGGGGTGGCGATTGGGTGCTGTCAAGTACGCGCAGACCGTACGTGAAAGTCAAACGCGTCGATTTCTGCACCGCGGCACGATTTCTAACCAATGGCCGAACAATGCAGTTGTGAGGTTTGCTTCAGATGATGAATGCCCCGGTGGCAATTTTTCTGCTGTCCCGAAGCGTTTTATTTGGCTTGACGACAATCAAAGTTTAGATGTTGGATTGGAAGTGAAAGTTGAGTGTCCGAGACAAAGGAAAGGAAAATTGTTGTGTACGACGGGATTATCGAATTTGTGTCCCGAAATCAGAACGAACTCGACGAAAAAGTGAAGGTTTGCTTGTTTTCAAGGGGATTTGGAGGTGGTCCAAGATTTCAGTATCTGATTCGGCCACCCTAAGCAATGTATACAGGCGTTGTGTAACTTGATTGATTCGACTTGCTGTCGCAGACAGGCGGTGCACCAAGTCATCGTCAGTGTGAATGCAACAGATGCCCACATGACCCGAAAAGTACACAAAGTTCAATAAATGCCGTTGCTTCTTCAGGATGTGGAGCGAAGCGAGATGGAGAAACTCAAGCTGCTGACCGAAATAATGGAGGGTGACGGCCAGTTTTCGACAGCATCAACTGCTGATCCCCGACCAAAGCGTCCGTTCAAAAAGAACTGCCCATCGGGATCAGGCTCAGGTGCTTCTTTCTTGGTCACAAGTTTATTGTCGTGTATATCTGATTGCAACTTGGCACGAACTTACACTGAAGATGACCTGGTGCACAGTCTGTCTGTTAACCTTTGCCATAATTGCGAGATGGTGAGAATGATTGCATTCCAGAGCAAAAAAGCGACCGGAGGTGGCCACGTCTATCGCACAACAAAAATTGCGAGCCGTGATAAAGGAGCGGGAGGAGAAGGCAAGCAACATCAATTTGATAACAGGCCCCGGAGGTGTAAATGCGATGTCAGACCACATATCAGATGATTCCACACAAACCAGGTCTGCCACGTCATTTACTTGCACAAACCTTGAATAGGGTGTCAAAAGACCAAGGTTCAAGATTTGATTTTATTTGTCGCTGGGTTTGTATTTTCCTGATGATGACCTGATGCACTACTTGCAAGCTTTTTGTGCCTTTGAAACCTTTTTTCTCATTGCAGTTCGTCCGACGATGATGATCTTACATAACATGCGTTTGGTTACATAACATGTGTCATAATGGCGTATTATACAGTCGTCAACTCAAGTGGTAAACTCTCGTCGTCAACTCATAGCAGCCCTAAATGAGCGCGAGAAGCTATACATGGGAGTTGACGACAATGATTGACGATTTGAGTTGACAACAGTTCACCTAGGTAAGCAATAATGCACCTGGCTCGCACATTGTCAGCCATTCGCCAGGTTCGTTACATGCAGTTATACAGTATGTACCAGTAATCCGCTCTAATGGACAAAAATATTATAAGCGACAGTGGCTGTGAATAACAATTTCAGCAACCTCCGCAAATGTCATTAGTGCAGGTGCTGGAGACCACAATTCTATTTCTAACTCACTCGCCGCTTACAATTGTACATGTACATGTACATTAACATGGATAATTGCACAGCAGCCAACAGCAGAGTAGATGAATTTCGGCCAACTCGCCAGCTGATTACGATCTTTGTTCAGCACACTGATCCTTTGTACGTCTGCAGCGCACCGCTGGCACATTACAACGATTTTCAATTTCGTCGTGAAAAACACCACAATAATCGTATTGGTTTGTCGTTTGTCAAACATTGAAAACAATAACTCGGAATAATTGGCATCATGAATCGAAGCAGCGGGAATAACACCGACCATGACTTTTCCGACACAACTGACCTACTTTCAACCATGTTCCTCATATTTGAAAGAGCCAAGTATGGCGTATGTTAACTGTGGGTGAAGGCGGATAAGACTTTTTCAGTAACTATGAAAAGTGAAGATTGCTTATATAGGTTTTGGGACGTAGTGTCTAAGGATACATCACACACATAAGGTATGGATTATAAAAACAAGAAAAGTTACTACACGCAAAGTATGCAAATTTACTATACGACACACGCAACGAGGAGAGACATAATCTCTCAATCGAGCGATCGCTAATCGCATCATAACGACCGTTCTCGTAGCACAGTCACGTATGGGAACATGAACCGAACTGTTCATTTATGCAAGTTGACTCGCCCGCAAGCGCGGTGCTTTCCGGACTGAGATCAAAACCGCCCAATCACAGTACCGATATACTTATGTCCCTTGACTGTGGTTCTTCACGTGTCGTTCACGTGTCGTGTTCCGAATGATAACTCGTATAAATGCGCGTTCGCGTAAGCGCTAACCATGAAGCATCATGGATATGTTCTTGCTCATGTAAGTATGGTCCACCACTGGACGAATTGAATGACATACAACTTGCCCGGTCTGATTCAAGTTCCTTAGCGCAGTAGTGAAATGTCCCACTTTATGTAGCCGCCGGAGACACAAATTTTCGGGTGGCTGAAAAAATACCTTTATACTGGGTGGATCGAGCCGAAATTTTCAGCGTTTTGTTGCGCCTGGACTACCACTCCAAAACAATCAAAATCATCAACAACCAATCACACGTCACCACGCCAGAACCTCCGTTTTTAACACACAAGGTGTAGGCAAAACCCACTAAATCCAGCCTGACGATGTTTCATTTGACAATTTCAAAAAAAAGTTTCCGCGTACTCTAATCGTATCGAACTGTCCTTCAGATAGATATATTACAAACCCCACAACGCAAAACCGCGATAGTTCGGTCCCCAACCAACGTATACGTTAACGGCCGTTACCTCGTAAATAACAAACTTGATTCGAAGTGTTTTAGCCGCTTGGTGAATTAGCAGTTGCGCATGTCGCAGTGTTTTGTTCAAGATGTTTTCATCTTTTTCATGTTTTCATGCCTGTTTTACAACATGTTTTCGTTAAATAATTACAATGATTTGTTTCGTAAACAGTCGTTTAATAATAAGATTGCTTATTATGCTTTGGAGGGCCAGGAGCCTGACTTTACATTTTCAAAAGCACCACGCAACTACGGATGGAATTCACAAAAGAAAGTCAAGTTCACCGTCAACCTCACCGTCAAAGTTCAAAGTCAGATGTTTCGTGTTGCCGCTGGCTGATGCAGTCAACAGTGGGTCAAGTTTGAGGCATTGTTATACATGAACGCGAAAAATTTGTTGTGGTCTTATTGCCAGCCACTGGGGGTAGGCGCTGACGAGGGCTGTTGGGTTAGGGTTAGTCGCCTGGTGGCAGGGTTGGAAAAAAAATTTTTAAACAAGTTTTTTTAAAAAGTCTGAGATTCGGGGAAATTTAACCACATTTGCCTAAAAAAACGCGCAAAAACGCGAAAAAATTCAACTTTAATTGACAAGTCACTTTTGTGACTTGGTTTGCATCACTTATGATGCGGGTGTTTACGTCATTTCGGTGCGATCCAACAGTCTGTGCTTGATATGGACCGATGATTGCTACTCTGTGGTATCAGACACAACAATTTGTGGTCGAATCAGCTAGATTCATTCATAAACCACACGGAATAGAGAATATAAGCTGCAGAAATACTTGTCGGGTGGCTGAATCAGTCGTATATGACCGACCTGATGGGGTATGATATCGAAGTACCATGTAGGTACATGCATACTGTGTCCCAGGTATTACGGGAAGGTATAATAACATCATTTGGGGCATCTTAGATACCAAACACATGCCCCAAAGGTAATTTTGTGAAGAAAATTTTTCGACCCTTGAGAAAAAATGACAAAAAATAACCCCCAAAAAGGCCATTTTTGAACGTTTTAGAACACTTTCTTCCCCCGAAAAAAATGTAAAAAATTTTTTTTTAAATAAAATTTTTTTTCAAAAACGTTTTTTTTGCCCAACCCTGCCTGGTGGGGCGAGATTGCGACGTTTCGACAACGGATCCTGCTGTCGTCATCGGGCTAATGTGTCCTCTGTGCGGTATCGAACTTGAGGCGTTGGGCTGTGAGTCTAACCTAACTATACATGACTGGATGCCTTTCTCTCCTTATTATTATTTTAAGGATGTAACACAAGCGTTTTGGAATAGTATTTCCCAGTTTTATGGTTTTCTGACAGAAGGCAGAGAAATAAACAGGTGATCACCAAGGGCGTGCAAAACAATTTGACTGCGGTCAGTGATTGCAACATTACTTCAATACCACTGCTCAGAAATTCCTGAAACTCGTAAATATTCTTCTAAAACGCTTCTGTTATATTCTTAAAATAATATTTGGTTGAGAAAACCGTGCAATTACACACAACAACGCGTCAAAGTTGAGACTTCGTTTAGAAAAGCGCGTCTTGTCCATCAGCCAGCGTGACGCTGAAACATCTGGCTTTGAACTTCGACGGTGAGGTTGACGGTGAACTTGACTTTGTTTTGTGAATTCCACCCTATGCTTCTTCATTCTGCAACTGGATCCCAATAAAGCCCCACGCACTGAGTGCTGATTTGGATGTTTACCGAAATGCTTATTTGGGATAATTTTTATGTTTCAAAGTCTCGAAACAGAAATATAATGTCTGGGTTGCCTTGAGGGCTGCATTGAAGCAAAAAAATACCAATGTTATTTGTCACATGCAGCAGATAAGCCCCCAAGGAGTCAAGCTGCTCAAGCTTCTCCGGTGCTACAGGCTAGGCTTTGGTGGTAGGAAACTTGAGCGCTAACGCGTTTGGTTACATAACATGTGTCATAACGGCGCATTATACAGTCGTCAACTCAAGTGGTAAACTCTCGTCGTCAACTCATAGCAGCCCTAAATAAGCGCGAGAAGCTATACGTGGGAGTTGACGACAATGATTGACGATTTGAGTTGACAACAGTTCACCTAGGTAAGCAATAATGCACCTGGCTCGCACATTGTCAGCCATTCGCCAGGTTCGTTACATGCAGTTATATGTACCAGTAATATCCGCTCTAATGGACAAAAAAATCATAAGCGACAGAAACCAGGTTTTTCAGAAAAGATCAGGCTGAACAAGCCAAGAAAACGGCGAATTTGGAAACCAAGTTCGATATTTTGGATGAGCGAACCAGTAAATTGACTGTTTGTGTGTGGAATATCCCAAAAACCTTGGGAATGTCGTATGATGACTTTCTGAAATTGATCTGTTTGGAAGCGCTGCTGATTTTGCCCGCTGATTTTGAGAAAATGCTGGTGAAAGAAATGCATTTGGAAGAAGGCGGCAAACGATTCGTGGTTGAATTCGTGAATTTCAAATCCAAACAGACCATGATGACCGCGACTAAAAACCTGACCGGCCGTCCGTACAAGCTACCCGGTTGTGACAAACCAATATCCCTGGATCACCATCTATCCAAACGACAAATTGAGTGCAAAAACAAAATGATGAAATTCAGGGCTGACCTGATCAAGGCAGGAATGGATAAGTCGAAAATCAAGGTGAAATCGTGGAAAGATCTGGCAATCGATAGCGGGGAAGGCCCCGTAACCGCACACTGGAAATCTTTCGAGGCAGAATACAAGCGACAAATCAGCGGTGGATTGAAAGCTGTGGGTGGTGATGGAGAGGCAAGCACAAGCGCTCAACCCAGCGATAAAGATGAGACAATTGAGATGGAATAAATTTTCTTTAGTTCTGTATTGCTTAGGGTTTCGGTTCGGCTAATTTGGTTGTGGATTTATTTCGAAGATTTTTTGTTTGTTGATTTGATAATAATATGGTGAATTGATCATGTTCTTTATATGAAAAAAGCGTAAATATCAATTATTGGTGACAAGTTATTATTTATTTGGGCAACTGGTGCAAATATCAATTCTATGAAGCTTTTAACACAAATTTAGTTGCATAATACATTTATTACCGTCACTGCATTTTCCAAGCTGTAAACAGCGGCCTACCTCTGATCTTGCAGTACTGCCATCCTGGGTGAGGCGGGACTGCCTGCTTTGGTATGCGACAGGTGGGAAGGTTTTTTAACCTTTACGTTAGCAGCGCCCGCCTTAAACCGGGCAGCCCCCGGCAATTGCAGCTAGACATCCAGGCGTCATAGGATGAGAACTGGGCTATCTCCCTTCGACGTTAAAACCAGCCTGCTAACCAACAAAACAAAACCAAACGAATCAATAGATTGCGTTGCAAATATTTAGATGATGGTACGTACCAGATGTCCTGGTATAAGAGCTCCGAACCACCCACGCATATGTCTTGCTGTCAGAGAAGAAGTTGCAAGGTCTGCAAACACCAAGCTTTTGGTCAGTTTATCACCTCTAGCGCTACTGGCAAAAAATTCGAAGTTTTACATAACAGTCCGATAAACTGCAACAGCAAAGGTGTCGTATATCTTATAACTTGCTCTAAATGTAGTATGCAATATGTGGGTCAAACCACGAGAACGCTAAAAGAGAGGTTTTATGAGCACATAAATAAAATTGAGAAAAAGAATCTCAGCACTATACTCGTTGACCATTTTAACTCAGAATCCTGCAAATCGGTGAACGTCTCTGTTTCGGTTATTCAACGTATTACTGAAAATAATCAAGAATTACTGAAGAAAAAATTGCTTGAAAATGAAGCATTTTGGACTAAGGTTCTTGTTACAGCTCACCCCTGTGGTTTGAATGACAAAGTCGATGGATTCGGTCTGTTGACAAACGATGACGACATTTTGAACGGTAAGCGTAAACCATATTTCTGTCATCCTGTACCCAGGCGGAAACGGAGTCATGGTCACCATACCGGTAAGCGAGGGAACCAAAACACTTGTTACGACAAGTACAAGAAAATTGAACTGCTGGAGCCAGGTGGTATGCACAAATTGTACGTGGAATTAAGGAAACTGCCAAAAAAAGAACTTCGCAGTATCTATGATAAAGTTTTGGAAGCTAGACAGCTGGGCCAGGCAAATCGATTACAAAAACTGTTGGAAGCATTTTTTGCCGGTAAATATACCAAGCCAAAGCAATCTAGTACCCCTGATGCAACAATTTGCATAAATTTTGTAAATCCTGCAATTGAACTTTTATCTCTGCAAACCCTATTGAAAGATAAGAGAGTTTCAAAGCTAGCCCCCTCTCAAGCCAGGCACAAGTTACGTAATATACGGGTAGTTCACAAATACAATAATCCTGTATGCATCGAACTTTGTAATTATGCACCATTTCTGAAACATTTAACATTAGATGATATGCGACGCATATTACAGGAGGATTGTGACTGTGTTTCTAGTCCGTTTGTTTACAAACCAGCTAAACACATCATTTCTGGAGACCTAAATATCATAAAAAACCAAAGACTTCGCAAAGTGTTTAGCAAAGGCAGTAAATTCAGAATGCCACAACATTTTGATTGGGACGCTGCTATGAACGAAATTATAGTCAAGCTAGCCGAATTTTTCAAAGGGATAGCAAAACAAACTAAAACAAATCCAATGTCCTTTTCAGAAGTCCGTCGTTGGATTCATAAAGTACTGTTTTCCAGGAAAACAAGGTTACAACATCAAATTGGGTACAGTAACCCTAATGTTCAGAAGTTTGCTTATGATAAAAATGATCTCAATGAGCTTCATAAACGGTTTATAATAACACCAGCGGATAAAGCAGCTAATAATTTGGTTCTAACGTGCAAAAAGCACTATGTTGAAGTGATGTGCTCTGAACTAGGTATATCGTTTGAAAGAGGTGAGCTAGTTATAAAAGGGAATGAAACTTACGAACCAACTAACAAGGATACTGCAGATGTTATAACTAGGCACCAGGTCTTTGCGGATGAATTTGATGTCGATATATCCGAAGAAAACCATAGTCTGCCAAAGTTATTTGCATTACCAAAATTGCACAAAAACCCCTATAAATTTCGGTTTATAGCAGGTGCAAAGAAGAGTTCACTAAAGCCAATAAGTGATCTTTGTGTAAAAGCTCTCAGATCTCTGAAGCAGCACTTTGTTAATTATTGTAATGTTGCTAAGTCACAAAGTGGTGTACAGTGTTACTGGGCAGTTGATAATTCGGAGAAAGTTGTTAACAAAATGTCCATGATTAAAAGAGCAAAAAATATTGTTACAGCAGATTTCAGCAATTTGTTCAACAGCCTTCCTCACGATGTGGTCGAAATGCAACTCTTGAAATTACTAAACATTTGCTTCCGAAACACTAAAGGTTACGATAAACCATATTTACTGTTACAATATAACAACTACACCTACACCGATAAGTTTCATAGCAAAAACAAAACTTTGAGCAAACAGGATATCTTTCGGTTAATCTGGATTAACCTGCATGAAACCTACGTCAGTTTTGCTGGAAGAATTTTCAGACAAAAACTGGGCATACCTCAAGGCTCCAGCTGTTCACCTGTAATGGCCGATTTGACATTATCATTACTTGAATTTGAATTTTCTACTAACAGGTTTTATAAACAAAAAATGTCTAAAATCGATCTTGTTTGCCGTTACATGGATGATATCATAGTGTTTGGTGACCAGGACTTCATGAAGACCGCAAAAAGCATATACCCTGCCACCATTATTTTGGAAAAAACCAATAATTGTGATGTTTGTGCTGACTATTTAGACCTCAAAATTGAAATCAAAGATGGAAAAGTTCACACAAGTATTTATGACAAAACTTTAGATTTCAACTTTGAGGTGCTTCGTTACGTACATCAGGATAGTAACACACACAGTTCAGTTGGTTATGGTGTTTTCAAGTCCCAATGCATGAGGGCGGGCCGTTTATGCGGTGACATAGGCAGTTTTATGGTGGTATTGAACAGGCTGGCAACAACCCTAATTTCTAACGGGTACGATCGGCTGCAAATCATAAAAAATTTCCTCTCATTTTTCTCAGAAAATGAAAATATCGCTCTCAAACTTGGCATAAAAAGTAAGAATGAGATTGCGGTACTTGCACTCAATCTACTCTAAACCTCAGCCTCGTTCCCTTTTCAGAATCGGTTAATTCGACCGCCGTGTAATTGTCCAATCTTGACTATTCATTGACGATATTCGACCAAGAATTTATTCACCGAAAACCGATAAAATAGTGTTGTATTAATTGGATCCGTCATAATTGGTATATTTTTGCCGGCTTCTGAATCCATTTTACAATATTATGATACCAGGCGTGCAGGAAAACGTCACTGACGAGACCCCGACTGCACTGCCGAATGCTTTCCGTCTGACAAAAAATGGGGTCGAAACGGATTGCATTCAACAAAAAAAATGGTTCTCTTTTCTACAGACATGCCCAAACACAACCCAAAGAATGGAAAACATGGTGGCGCGCCCAAAATCCCAGTCTTCCCAATTGGTGGTGTTGCGTTCAAAACATCAGCTGTGAAACAAAAGGAGATTAAACAAGAATTGATCAAAAAGGTTCGTTGCGTTCTTAAAGCGAAAGATCATTTGATATGTTTGGCTGTGAATAACAATTACAGCAACCTCCGCAAATGTCATTGGTGCAGGTGCTAGAGACCACAATTCTATTTCTAACTCACTCGCCGCTTACAATTGTACATGTACATGAACATTAACGTGCATAATTGTACAGTCGCAGTCAACAGCAGAGTAGATGAATTTCGGCCAACTCGCCAGCTGATTACGATCTTTGTTCAGCACACTGATCCTTTGTACGTCTGCAGCGCACCGCTGGCACATTACAACGATTTTCAATTTCGTCGTGAAAAACACCACAATAATCGTATTGGTTTGTCGTTTGTCAAACATTGAAAACAATAACTCGGAATAATTCGCATCATGAATCGAAGCAGCGGGAATAACACCGACCATGACTTTTCCGACACAACTGACCTACTTTCAACCATGTTCCTCATATTTGAAAGAGCCAAGTATGGCGTCTCCACCATCGGTGTTGTGTGTAATTGCACGATTATCTACCTGTTTATTTGCTACAAACAACTGAGCAATAGGAAGGAGCTGACATCGCTGATAGCGCTAGCCGTCGTTGAATTTGTGCACTGTTTCGCTGAACTCTTCGTTGCCCTTGCATCACTCAATCAAGAGGCAAGTCACGTGGGGCCTAATCAACGTTTGGGAACACACACACACACACACACACACACACACACACACACACACACACACACACACACACACACACACACACACACACACACACACACACACACACACACACACACACACACACACACACACACACACACACACACACACACACACACACACACACACACACACACTTGGTTCAAACAGTGGCATTTGAGATTCAAACATTTACATATTTCAGTTCTGGCAAGTGACTCGTTTCACTGCGCGCAACCTCATCATGGTATTGCCGATTACCGGTATAGTGGCAATGCGAATTTTGCTCTGGGTCGGATACGATCGCTTGAATGCCATTAGAAAACCAATGGAATACCGTTAGTGTGTTTCGGAACAGTTAGGTTTAAGTTCCACAATGTGTTGTTATATGACCAATCCATCGGTCGAATAACAATTGACAGCAAATAACCAGTGGACCAAGGCTAACACATTCGTAGACGAATCTTGGCCTTGTTTTTTGATCGTCTTCAAATTTGATTCAGCCACTTGTGTGCTTTTAATTGGCTGAATGCATACAGCTGCCAAAAATTGCTTGTGTTTAGGTCCCAGTGGCACTTAAAAAATTTGGGCGTTCTCTGTGGTTTTGGCCCAGTAGTTTATACATTTAGGTGCCAGAACGTCCTTTTGGTGTACGTAAAAATGGAGATTTTTCAAAAGTGCTTGTGGTGGCACCTAAAAACAAACCCCGCAGGCCACTACAACCACCGTCGACGCACACTGATTGTGGTACTGGTCAACCTGCTCCTGTTGCTGCCTGATTTCGCCATTAACTACGCTAGCTTGGTGTTTGTCGAGAAACCCGGACCGCTTCACGTGGAGAAGATTGGTTACACGGTTGGCGATCACGTCACCGAAATCTACATGCCCTGGCTCTCCCTTTGCTACGGCACCGCAGTGGCACCCATGGTCGTCTGTTACGTACTCATTTTGTTAGTTACCATAATTAAGACGCACACCAACCGCAACGCCAGAAGGGCCAAACTAAATACGTTTTTTTCGCAGACGCGGTCATCGAAAACTGGTGAAGTCAAAGGTGACGCCCAAAATCAGCACAACCCCAGCCTCTTTGGGCGACACTAAGCTTCAGCAGCGAAAACAAGCGAAAGAGGCGCTCGACCGGCAGCGCGCCTTGCGACTCAATCTTATGGGTGAGCTGCCATTATGGCACAAGTGTACAAAAGTTTTCCTCATAATGGGGTTCTAAGTGGAAAATCGGCAGGGGCGTACATATATCCAAATTTAGGAGGGCGCTGTGGATGAAAAATCATTTGTATGTAGTGTTTGTCTCTTCTTTGAAAACTCATTTTTATCCAGTGCTTGTTCAAAAATGGGTCGCTCTTAAGCTAACTAATGCACGATAGAGGAAGGCGCGCGCAGTGCGCAAAAATTTGGACACACGTCGGAATTTCTAACCGTCGGAGATTACAAACGTCTGTCTGACGTGTAAGCCCGCGATTTTCTTAAACATTTGAGGTGTATATCACGACGAAAATCCCACGATTTAGGAGGTCTTTGTTCCTCATCTTTGGACTGGCCAAAGGGGAGCGCCCCCCCCCCTAGACGGCTTGTGGCGGGTGCGCTGCGCACCCCAGCTCGCCCCCTCAGTGCGCCCCTGAAAATGAGCAGTCCGGAAAGAAAAATTTCAATTTGAGCCGTTAAGTGGAAACGTTTCGGGGGGGGACCCCGCTTAATAACTTTATCTGCTGGTTTCATAACTCTGCCATCTTATTTTCAGTAATGATCACAATGGCGTTCAGTATTTTGAACGTCGCAGCCATGATCGTACTCTCTGCCGTGACCGACAAAAACCCAGCGACGATACAAGCGGTCACGAGTTTCGTTGGTTAGTTATCGGGCCGGTATCCACTTTACTAGCCCGCTGCAGCGTCGGGGTCGGGCTGCTTGACTTTGATTTGACTGTGGTCTGGCATGGAATGTTTTGCTCGTTAAACACAATTAGTGAAGCAGCAGAAAGCGGGCAGTCACGTGCGAATTGCGAAAAGTCATACGAGTATGTTCTGCATAGATAAAGGTTGTCGAACCAGACCTCGTATCGAAATAATCGAGGTCACAAAAACTTCGAGATCGAGATTAGAGACTTCCCTGAATATGGCCAATGTCAAACTATATGAGGCCTTACACATTAGTTTATTGGACCACCAGACCTTAGTTCACAAAGCTTTTGACAAGACGGGCAGTCACACCTGTGCGGTGTTATGCAACTGACCTTACTGTGCATGTACCGAAAATGGCGTGCGATAAACTGCATCAATGAGTACTGTACGAGGAAGACCTATGTACCAATATCCTGTTGGTCACGCATGTCCAGCTGGCTTGAGGTCTCACGCATGCGAACGGGTATTGGTCGCACAATGACTATATAAGAATTGGTCAAATTTTTTTCCTGAATCGTGAAGAGGGAAAGTGACGGGGCAATGACGTTGCGTTGCGTGATCGCACACAAAATACGTAGCAAAGAGAATGTTTCAGACCTGCGGCAACGTGGTTGATCTGCTAGATTATTTTCAGCTGAAAATGTTTTGTCAAAAATACAAGTAGCAAAGTGGTTAAGGTTGAACCTGCAGATCAGCATAGATGAATTCTGATTTAGTCATTGTGCGACCAATACGTAATACAGGCGTGGTGGAATGTTGGCAATCACGGTAGAATCGCTGAAAAAAATCCATTTTTTTCAGTGAAAATCCGAAAGTCATGGAATGTTCGCGAGGTCGCGAAATCGGGATTTTCATGTATTGGCCCCAACCCAACCTTTCCTGGACCCAGAATTGGGAGAAAAGGGATCCTGACCACCGCGAATTTTTGTCTCCGGTTTACAAAAATATTGGTAAGAAGGGGAATTCGAAATTAAATTTTTTTGGAGCACCCCATCCAGGTTGGGGCACAGGTGGCCCCTAATCCCCGGGATCTTTTCTCTCTGACTTGCATCAAAATTGATAAGATGTTGTAATCAACCAAGAGGAATTGGAAAATAAAGTGTATTTGAGCACCCGGATCCCGGGCACTGAGGGGCCCCTAACCCCCCGGAATGTTTTTTTACCTCCGAATTTCACCAAAGATGGTAGCGAGGGGCAATCGACCACTGCGAATTCGATAATACATAACGTTTGACACCCGGATCCAGGTTCGGGCATAGGGGATCCCTAACCCAGGAACCTGTTGGTCTCCGACTTGCACCAACATTTATAGAGAAAAGTAATCAATCTCGGAAAATTCAAAAAAAAAATTCATTTGATCATCATGATTTAGGTTTGCGCACAGGAACTATCTAGCCCTCGATACGTTCTGTCTCGAGACTAATTCTGTTTCGAAATATCCGTGGCTAACTCTGTTGTGCCGACGTCAAGGTCAACCCCGACCCCGACCACCTTGGTGCCAGCAAAGAGCACGCTGGCAAAAGTTTTTTTTTAAACTTTTTGAAACAGTCTTCAAGTAGAACTTCTTTTCTTGATAAAATTGTTGTAATTCGCAGGCTTCATAGCTGCAATAAATTCCACGTACAATTTCTTCATCTATGTGGGAACCATTGCCGACTTCAAGCTGTGTCTAATGGAACTGCTGCGTCTGAAGCCGAAAATCACAGATAATCACTAAAACCAGGCCGGATAATGTGAAGATGGGGCCGCAGACGCAAGTCGTTAGGGCCGCGCAATCGTGCTTTGATGCGCGGCCCTTGCGTGGCGTGTTGTTAGAGCCGTGAATACAAATGGCCACTATCTGCCCGCGAAAAATACTTTACCTTTTTCTGTTTCATTCTATCAAAATGTTGATTTGCCGCCACACTGGTGTTGGCAGACGGCGTCGTTTTTATTTAAAAAGCGTTGGTTTTTCATGTTTATAAAGAAACACCTTTATTACAAAAAGTTTTTTAAAACGAATATTAAAAAAAGTTGTTTTTGCGCAACTCTGGGCGTTGCCGAAATAACGTTAAACTAGCCTGGGCGTGAAAGAGAAAGTACAAAAAGGGCTGCTGTAGCAACTTGGAAGGCAAATCGATTGGGATGGATTTGGCATAGACTTGCCTTAGACAAGCCGCGTGGCTTCTTCGGCATGCTACCCGGCCAAACACGCAAACAGCGTCAGAGATCATGACTGTGTTCTGAAGGCTGTGCGGGTATTCTGTTTTGACCTTATCTGTCCCAAATTTTGTTTTGACACCACCACCTTTGAGAGTCTTGCACGGAAGCGGAGTAAAAGCTCATTTTAGGCCATCTAATTCGTTGTCTATCATGTGCCACATATTATTGCTTTGAAGCGAGTTTATCGTTTACCGAGTTGGTTTGCGGCCGTTTTGTGAGGAAATAGAGACTAGGCATGCCGAACCTATATTTTGGAATTGGATTTTCAATTCGTTGCTTTGTGATGTTTCACGAGGCCCACGAAGTTTTGCAGGAGGAAGAAAACGAAAGAAAATTTGAAGCCGTGTCCTGTGTAAAACGCAGGAGAATTTTAGCTCCAATATTTTCAGTGCTTTTTTATGTTACTATGTGTGTGATAAATGAGAAGCGAAACAGTTCAAAAAACCAAGCCTTTTTTTAGGTACCCTTTTCTTTGGCTGTAATTTTAAGCGTCTATGAAACAAATGGAGATATGCTTACATATGTCGACAAAATCTCACAACAAACAAGAATTGAACGTGTGGTTATCTGTCCCTGAACACAGCCAACACAGTGCTTCCGGACAACATGCGCCAGTCGGTCACGCGTGCACATTGACGTAGCCAGCTGGCTCGCACGCAGCTCGCCTGTGAGTGCGCGCGCTGGAATTGGCCGACCTGCGCATGTCGTCCGAAACATTGTGTTGGCTGTGTTGTGTTTCAGAAATAGAGAAGCACGCGTTCAATTCTTATTTGCTGTAAAATTTTGTCGACATACGAAACACATTCCATTCGATTCGTAGACGCTTAAAAATACAGCCCAAGAAAAGGGTGCCTGAGGCTTGGTTTTTTTACTGTTTCGCTTATCATTTGTTACACACAACGTTTCATAAAAAGTTTCATACCACATTCAACGAACAAATGTGTGAATATATAAAACACTGAATGTATTGGAGCTTAAATTCCCCGTGCTTTTTACACAGGACGGCTTCAAATTATCTTTAGTTTTCGTTCTCCGGCAAAACTTTGTGGGCCTCGTGAAACATCACAAAGCAACGAATTGAAAATCCAATCTCAAAATCTAGATTTCCCACGCCTAGTCTCTATTTCCTCAAAAAACCAAGCCGGTCAACAATCAAATGCATAGTAGCTTTAAAGTGACTTTACAATTGATCGTTAACCGCGTTTGTTTGCAGCCATTTTTTCAGAAAATGAAGACTAGGTATCAGAAACCCAGATTTAGAAAATAGATTTTTAAGTCGTTGCTTTGTGATGTTTCACGGAGCCCACACATTTTTACAGGAGGAGAAAAAATGAAAAAAGTTTGAGGCAGGCCTGTGCGAAACACAAGGTAATCCAATAGAAGATATTTTCAGCGTTTTATACTCAGACGTTTTTCTGTTAAACGAGATATAAAGCATTGTGCGAAACGCCATGTGTGATAAATAATAAACGAAGCACTCCAAAAAATCAAGCCTTCCAGCATAATTTTAAGCATCTGTGGTGAATGAAATAAGTTGTCAATTAGAAATAAAAATCGTCTAATTATCTAGTATTCAGGATGTGCTTTTCGTTTTTCAAAACCCCTCACAGCTCACACAATGTTTACCACAACATGCGCAAGGCACCCATTCCCACAGCGCACACACACAAAGCTGAAACATTATCCCCGGCCGGCTGTGTGTTGTCGTTGTGTGTGCGCTGTGCGTGGTCTGAATGGCTGCCTTGCGCATGTTGTGGTAAACATTGTGTGAGCTGTGTAGGGTTTTGAAAAACGAAAAGCACATCCTGAATACTAGATAATTAGACGATTTTTATTTCTAATTGACAACTTATTTCATTCACCACAGATGCTTAAAATTATGCTGGAGTAAAAGGGTGCTTTAAAAAGGCTTGATTTTTTGGAGTGTTTCGTTTATTATTTATCACACATGGCGTTTCGCACAATGCTTTATATCTCGTTTAACAGAAAAACGTCTGAGTATAAAACGCTGAAAATATCTTCTATTGGATTACCTTGTGTTTCGCACAGGCCTGCCTCAAACTTTTTTCATTTTTTCCCCTCCTGTAAAAATGTGTGGGCTCCGTGAAACATCACAAAGCAACGACTTGAAAATCTATTTCCTAAATCTGGGTTTCTGATACCTGGTCTTCATTTTCTGAAAAAATGACTGCAAACAAACGCGGTCAACGATCAATTGTAGAGTCACTTTAAGTATCTGGGGCTACATGTCGATAATTGCGAGAATAGTCGCATACATGACTTAATAAGTGCAACAACACTCAGTTCAATAAATCAGGTGCATTTTTTGTTGAAAACACCGAAGAAAACGTTTCTTGCATGTGGTGAACGAATAACGGTTGAAAACATGTGCATCTTGCTTTATCAATGTCCAAAAGCCTTTTAGGGCTCCACCAGATAGACCCGAAACCCGAAACCCGAAACATAAATTTTTTCTATGTCCATGTTTCGGGGTTTCGGGTTTTGAAAAAAAAACCCGAAACCCGAAACACAAAGCATGATAATCGAAAATATTTTGGTCTTGCCACTTGTAGCTGACGTGAACAATTTATACAGTCAGTCGAAACATTTCCGATTATCATGCTTCGTGTTCCGGGTTTCGGGTTTTTTCAAAACCCGAAACATGGACATAAAAAAATTATGTTTCGGGTTTCGAGTTTATCACTTACACAATTAAATTTGATCGAAGTAATTCTTTTTCGACGCATTCCATCCTTTTCGAGTTTTTTG
>JASAMV010002741.1:0-41837 GCA_030248065.1 Rhynchonema sp. JSB1_4 | reverse complement strand
TACTTGGTTGGTGCAAGCTCATACATGTTACACAGTGTACGCTATTCCATAGTGATATGATTCGGGCCGCCACTACCAATCCCAAAAATGTATCATTGCATATCGACAGTTGACGACAGAAAGTGGCAACACAAACAGGATGAGATATTTGTCACCAGAGCACAAAGAGGGCTGCATTATGGTTAGGGCTTCGTAACCCCTAAACCCTCACTGTTCAGCAGGCTCGGCCCGCAAGTTTCTATCACAGAATGTGGGTTCCTGGGATCGTCGCACAATATTGGCCTTGATAACTCAGGGTAAACTCGATCAAACGTTATTTCCAGCCGGCTCCCTATCCGACACATTCGGGCGACGTAAGATCACGATTTTATCCAAGATGGCTTACGCAGCAGCTGGCTTCGCTCTGGCACTTGTACCCAATTGGCAGGCGTATGCCGCACTGCACATGGTTCAGGTATATTATGCTACCAAGTGTACAGTATGTACCTACTAAGCAACGTGAATGCTTTTTTGCCAATCAGAAACCATATAAACTTACTATTAACTAGATAGGCTTTGAATGAAAGAAAGTTCACAGTAATTTGTGAGTTTTTGGGACTTTTTAGGGACATTTTTGTGGTGTGGAAAGAAACTTCACACATCAACCAGATCTAAAATACCACTGCATATCTTTGTCATTGTGGCGAAACATTTATTTACTGGTGTGTACCGTCGAGTGATTCACAGCAGTCATAAAGCTTAAGTTGAATTAGCTTAATGCAAACGCTCTATGTGGAACGTCAGCTAGTCATTGTATAACTTTGACCTATAGCTATGAACTATTTTGCTCGACATTTTCTCTTTTATTTTTATTTCTGCTTGCAAAAATGATACAATTGATTCACTCGGACACAGGCATTCATGCTACCGATGTGTCTGGGCACCATGTATGGGCTGCTACAAGAGACCGTCTGCGTGAAGCATCGTCTTGCCCAGGGCTTTGCGTTTCAGTGGATCGTTGGATACATGGTTATTGAAATTTTAAAAATAATGTATATATTAGACTTTTTCGGTTTCCAAAAAGCATGCTCTTGATTAAACTTCAATTTTGTCTGTCCTAGGTGTCGGGTTTGTTAGCGTTCCTATTACCCGAATGGCGCAATTATCTCACCGGTCTCACCGTGATCACTTTGCCGGCCGTTTGCGCGCTGATTTTCTTGGAGGAAAGTCCACGTTGGCTGCTGCAGGTGGGTGGTCTTTACGATTGTGCCAAGTTTTACAGTATGGCCGGTTTCGGACTGCGACACGACATGGTTATCAGTCCCTTTCACGCCCAGGTATGTATGTGATCGTGCTTTCGCTGGTGTTTCTGTATTTATTGCCTGGGAATGACTGGTCGAAACTAGTGCAATAATCAATAATTATCAATATTGTGTTCAGAAAGGTCACGTGACCGTGAACCGGGGCCACTTTCTATAGTGGGATCATTGCCAGAAACGTGTCCCTGATCGTGTCACATTTTTGCAGCGCGGTCGAGTGGAGGAAACGTGTGCAGTCCTCAACCGTATTGCTGGCTGGAATCGTGTCTCCGTCCGTTACACCGTGGATGAACTAGAACATGTCGATCTCGGACCGAGACACAACAAACGGTGAGACCCGCTGCGATCCGATCCGATCACTAAGTTTGATTATCGCTCATTCACCTTTTTTCAAATTGCAATGCTATGGTACACCTTGAGATATCCTGACCTTGCCTTCAGACGTTTCGAGCACCCATTACGCATATTCGGCAGCTGTGAAATGGCCAAGCACGCACTCGCACTCTGCATGATCGAGATTGTGTATCGACAGGTCGGTGATACATATGCGTTTGGTTTGAATATTAGTAAAACTCAAAGGGCTTTAGTGATGGGAGTATACACCAAACACGGTGATTCAGCCAAGCCAGGTCCGTCTGTCATCTTTGTCACGTGACGGCCATTTTGCGGATCTCAAATTTCGTGCAACATGCAAGTGGTCGGCAGGATCCCAGGTCGAAATTACTGACCAGTCAGTATCTGGCTACAATCGTTCAACACAAAAAGTCATATGTCCAAAAATCAGATCTACTGTAATTATAAGCAGATCACCAATAGTATAGTCACTGCGGATACTGTACCAACAATTTCAACCCGTATTTTCAAATTGATTCAAGTCAAACCACCGCACTAACTTGCACTGTCTTGTGAAACATCAGATCAACGATTGCAGATCTACTACATCGTGCTGATGGATGTGAAAAATCTGGCCGGCAACCCGTTCGTCAACGTTGCATTATTGGGTGCAGCCCGTATTTGGGTACCGCTACTCACCGTCGCACTCGACCAGCAATTTGTGTGGTGCGGTCGGCGACTGTTGATACTCGTGTCGTTGGGTGGGTATGCACTGGTGATGTGTCACTGAGCTGCGCTGGGTTCTCCACCCGCCCTGCTTGCCCCACTTTTTGTGATTCTGTCACTTCATTTTATACTATTAATCACTTCATTTTATACTATTAAATTTTTTCGCCGTTTTGCTCGGCACCTTATTGCAGGGTTGAGCAAAAAAAACGACGGCGTTTTTCCTTAAAAAAACGACGTTTTTTTAAAAAAAAAACGCCTGGGTCGTTTTTCGTTTTTTTAAACCCTGAATTTCCTTGATTTTCCCCGATTTTTCAGGGAAAGTACCCTGATTATCAAGGAAAATCAATTTTTTGTCCCATATTTTTAAAAAAATTTTCGACCAATTTTTACTTTGTCGAGATACGTCGATATACGGAGTTTAACTTTCAGTGATGACCCCGGCCAAAGTTGGTCCCATGATGCGGGTCTGATATGGGACCTTAACAACTCGCTAGAAAAGGGTTGAAACCCGTTTATTTTGCCTCAGAACACATACAATTACTTCATTTAACCACGTTTTCTTCAAAACATGAGCGTTTTCCAATTTTTTTGAGGGCATAATTATTTTGGTCATCTGGGCGTTTTTTAAAAAAACGATTTTTGAGAAAAAAACGTTTTTTGCCCAACCCTGCCTTATTGACGGCTCTAATGCACGACATGGACCCAAAAAATTATAAAAATCTATTTTGTTACAGCGGCTTGCACATTGTGCTTCGTCGGAATGTCTCTGACACTTCAGTTGCACATCAGCTTCGGCATTGATATGGGCGCACTCGGTACTGCCGGCGCGCTGGGCGGGTACGCACTGGCCGCTGGAATGGTGATTTTGAAAAGTTTTAATTTGAAAAGTTTTTCGTGTTTTAAAATTAAGTGTTAAATTCAGGTGTGGAATTGTCTGAAACAACTCATCTGCGAGCTGTACCCAACGGAGATGCGAGTGACCGCTGTGAACGCAATCAGTGTGCTCGGATACATTGGTGGCTTGTTGATGTTTCACTAAAAAGAATCTCAAATAAATTGCTGAACGTACGTACAAGTTTCAGGCAACAACCTAGCCGCCCAATTGGTGTATGGTGCGCATTTCTGGAGCCCCATGCCTTACGTGGTCACAGCAGCGATGTGCGTGTTGACTTGCGCTGTGAGTTTCTTTAAAGGGGCGGACTCATTGCTAAAACTGCTCTTTTTATGATTTCAGCTTGTAGCTGGGATATGTGCAATCAGAATGATATCAAAATTAAATTAATCGGTTGAAAATCGACCGAGATTGAAGCGATTGAATCGGCCCAACCAGGAACAAAAATAATTTTGGACCAGCTGCATTTTTATTGCAAATCAGGGGAACCTCGTACTCTGGCCATGAAACATTCAGAAAAATCGTCGTTTTTATATGAAAACAAAGAAACATTTCGTGGTGCATTTGATCACTGCGTGACGTGGCTGTCAGCTGGCTGACATCAAAGTGCACCAAGAAATGTTTCTTTGTTTTCATATAGAAAGGACTATTTTTCTGAATGTTTCATGGCCAGAGTACGAGGTTCTCCTGATTTGCAATAAAAATGCAGCTGGTCGAAAATAATTTTTGTTCCTAGTCGACCCGATTCAATCGCTTCAATCTCGGCCGATTCCGAAGCGATCGGCTTAATCTTGGTGGCTTTGTGATCGCGCGGGTCTCAGTTACACGCTGAAACCATAAACAGGGCACTTTTAGCAATGAGTCGCCCCCTTTAACATTATGTATGACTTTTTTGCTAAACGTTTCGTGGTCTTATTTCTGATGTTTCAAATACTTACAGATCTCAATGGCAGTGTTGCCGGAGACCAAGAACGAGCCTTTGCTGGACACTTTGGAACAACTTGATGAGGAAGAGAAGAAACGGTCAATTGTGGCCACTCATCATGAACTTGAAGTGATCAACAGCAATAACATGATGATGTGAATTATATTTAGAAATGTGGCGATATTCAGTTTAACTCGTCGCATTCGTTGTTAATTCTCGGAATTACATACATGCGCGTCACGATGGGTGGCGCGGCTTAGCCGGCGACCACACAAGTGCTTGAAGCCAAATGTGGGCCGAAGGCAAGGGATAGAAAATTTAACAAATGAAACAGTCTGGAAATAAAAAAGTAATTAGGGGAAAACTGACCAGTATTTTGTCCAAAATTTCGGTGAAGCGTACACGAAACCTATACTTGGGCGTAAGTTCTTACATTTATGCCTGATTTGATCCTCACTGAGCATCACGATCCTGATGTTATTCGGTGCACAGTACTTCGTGTCCTGTGCCCAATTTATTTTTGCGTGGGCCCAATTCACTCCACCACACACCAATGAGAGAGATCAAAGATAAAAAATCGCGGCGCCCGCAAACCGTAAACCGCAACGCATACTGCATGCAAAACGATATTTCGTTCCAGAGGTCGCAATCGGGCCGGGTTTGGCCGGCCCGGCCCGGCCCGAGCCCCCAAATCTCCGGCCCGGCCCGGCCCGGCCCGTACCCCCAAATCTCCGGCCCGGCCCGGCCCGAACCCCCAAATCTCCGGCCCGGCCCGAATTTTTGGCTCAGATTTTAACCCAATTTTTGCCATAATTTTTGCGATTTTTGAATCATTTTTTTTGTTGAAATTTCAATGTTTTCCATGAAAAAGTCGCCAGATAGACAATACCAATGGTGTGGCTGGGGGGTCCCCCCTAGGTACGGTACAGTAGGTAGATGACGCGCCATCCGGATGCAGTAGGTAGGTCGCCGCCCCCCGGCTGGTACAGTAGGTTGCTATTTTTGGCTCAAAATGGTATAAAATCCATATTTTTCATTCCAAATAATCGAAAAATTTTGAAGGTTTTAGAGTACATTTTCATCTAAACTTGGACATAAAAATTTTGTTCCCCCCTAGCTCGGCCGGTCGGTACAGTAGGTAGGTTGATTTCAGGCCTTTCTGGTGGTACAGTAGGTTGATTGCACGCCTGGGTAGCCACACGACTGGACAATACTGATCACTTACTTGCTGAATCCGTCAGAAATTTTAGTATTTTGGACAAAAAAACCCATACTTTTTCAGTAAAATAAGTCACTTCAGAAGCTTCGGGCCGGGGTGCCCGGCCCGGCCCGGCCCGACCCTCCAAATCTCCGGCCCGGCCCGGCCCGAGCCAAAAGCCCAAAATCGCGGCCCGGCCCGGCCCGGCCCGAGGTCGGGCCGGCCCGATTGCGACCTCTGTTTCGTTCTCATGATCTCATGTCGTGTTTATATTTTTGTTGAAAAAAGTAAAAGCAGCTGGATCAGTAGATTTCCAGTTTTTATTTACGTACGTCGTTATCAGTACTCCTTACTTTCTGTTGAATTCAAGATAATGAAATGAACGCGACAACAAGTGCTGTGAACCAACAACAAAGCTCAAGTTTGCGTTGTTTTGGTGCAGCTGCAAGTTTGACGGAACAAAATGGAGAATCGACCACGGTTGATCATCCGGAATCGGCTGATGAGATCATCGCTATTCAGGAGCACCCGCTGTTTCCTGTCGTTAAAGTTTGTTTGTTTGATTTTCTCCTTTCAAAATGCTGGTTTCTTTGGTTTGCGTTGCGTTGCTGCTGCTGCTCTACTTCTGCTGAGTAATTCATCAACGTTTGCTCATTTTGCAGTTCTTATTTCTGAAGTGCGAAGAGAAGACCGCCCGTTTCGACGTCTGTGATTTTGATAAAGGCATTACAAATGCCCAGGTGAGTCCCCCCCAGTGCTGTGGCCACTTTTGCGGGGCGGGTAGGGTACATAGGTGAAAAAATCCGGGGCTGGTAGGGGGGTAGTGTAGCTGGGATTTTGGGGGGCAATCCGGTTTGGGGGGAAGATTTTTCGGGGCGGGTAGGGTACAACACAATTTTTTTTGCGTGCCTGTTTTTATGTACTAAAAAGTACATATATCGCGCGCAGCGCGAAATTTTTTGCACTTTTTAGGGTTTTCGGTCGAAATTTGGGCATTTTTGACCGAAAAATGGGCATTTTTGGGGTAAAAATCGGGGCGGGTAGGGTACTAGGGCGGGGCGGGTAGGGGGGTAGGGTACCAGAGCAGGGCGGGTAGGGGGGTAGCGTACCAGGCCGGGGCGGGTAGGGTACCATTTGGGGACCCCCCCACCCCCCCCCCCCCCCAGCCACAGCACTGGTCCCCCCCACTCTCAGGTCAAGGGCCACTACCGTCGTCGTGTTCACTATAATTCTATAGTGTCCACCATAGTAGTGGCAGGATCAGTACTTACCAACCACAAAACCCGAGGGGGGTTCAAATGGTCCGGGGACATCGTCGCGCGTTTTGATTTGGTCGCGCGTATTTTCAACTAGCTTGGGTTTAGGCTAAGGCTTAGACTTAGGCTTATGATTGGGCTTATGCTTAGGCTTAGGCCCACACTTCGGCTTAGGCTTAGGCTTAGGCTTCCAGCTTTACCTAACAGCCAGATACGTTGTAATTCACAAAACGCGCGACCATGTGACAAAGAGCGACGATGTCTCACAACCGTTCAAATCATACCTCTCACAAGCAATTTTATACCTTTTTAAGGCAAAAATCGGTGTTTTTCGACCTTATTTTCCTAAAAAATCGCAAACCCACCCATGATACCTATTTTTAGGCGATTTTCGGCGAAAATTTGGAAAAACTACTATTTTTACCTCATTTGTTGGCCAAAACTGTATCACAAAAACGGTGTTTTTTCGCCTTTTTAGGTGACCAAAATCATAGCTCTCACGCTTCCCGTCCCCAACCCCGCATCATACTTACCTGCCACACATGGGTCTGCCACTACAATGGTGTCAACCGTGAAAAAAAGCGTTTTTTTCTGGTAAACAAACGAAGAAGACCATTGTTTTTCCGGAGCCGGATAAATTTCCAAAATAAATTACCGAAAAAATTACCGGTTACCGTAAAAACCTAAATGCAGCCCCCCGGAATAGAGCCCCCCACCGTAATACAGCCCCCAAAAAGGGGTCAGTGAATTAATAGAGCCCCCTAAGTAACATCCCCTATACAGTAGTGTATTAAGGCTTGATAGTTGTGCACAGGTACATTTAGGCACGTTTGTTGTTCGTTCAGAACACATAATACGCCTCTTATTGACGAATACACACGAATAAATGCGATCACAAGCAAGAAAACGTCCTCTCAAACCCCTTTTTGGGGGTATTTCTGGGAACAATTTTTTAGATTTGGGTCAGTGAATTAATAGAGGCCCCCGGAATAGAGCCTTCCCCGTAATAGAGCGCCCCCAAAAAGGGGTCAGTGAATTAATAGAGCCCCCCTTGTATTAAGGTTTTTACGGTATTTATTTTTCGTCGAAAAATGTGTTTTTTGGTCTAAAATGGCGAAAAATTTTCTTGAAGGTCCGAGACTATGTTACAAAATCGATCAAAAAGTGGCTAAAACAGGTGAAAACGAGGCTGTTTCGGGCCTACAATACACACGCGGCACTTGTTAAGCTATAAACAAGCAAAAACTACCTGAAAGTAGGTGTTCCCTTCGGAATTCCTTAAGTACTGGCAATTTATTTGATAAAAAAACGTTTTTTTCGAAAGAAACGTTTTTTTTTTAAAAAATGCAAATTACTGACCCACTGGGCACTACAACTAATTCCCTAAAATAATCTAGATTTTGTGCTTTTATTTTGGATCGGACCGGAGATTTGGTGGTTTGCGCCGGGCCGGGTCGAGATGATGGCCCGAAGAGCACCTATTTTACGGAAAATCGCAATTCTTTTTGTCCAAAGTCGAAAATACTAAAATTCGGACGGACGAATTCGGCAAGGGCAATTCGGCAAATTTGTACTCCGGAACAGAGGTCGCAATCGGGCCGGGCCGCGATTTTGGGCTTTTGGCTCGGGCCGGGCCGGGCACCCCGGCCCGAAGCTTCTGAAGTGACTTATTTTACTGAAAAAGTAGGGATTTTTTGTCAAAAGTACTAAAATTTCTGACGGATTCGGCAAGTAAGTGATCAGTATTGTCTATCTGACGAGTTTTTCATGGAAAACAATGAATTTTCAACCAAAAAAATAGGTTCAAAAAATCGCAAAAAATTATGACAAAAATTGGGTTAAAATCTGAGCCAAAAATTCGGGCCAGGCCGGAGATTTGGGGGTTCGGTCCGGGCCGGGCCGGAGATTTGGGGGTACGACCCCGACTGCGACCTCTGCTCCGTAATTGTAAATATGAGGTTGCTCGTTTCGTCTCTTGTGATGACAATTTTTCGACTTTCCGTGCATTTTCCATCACAACTTGTTTTTCTCAGACCTTCTTTTCTCCTAGTTTGTCCTTTTTTCCAGGTGCAGTGGTGTCGTTGAGAAATCGAAATTTTCCCATACCCAGCCCAATTTTCGGAACATTTCCCATACCAACCAGGGGGTTCTCCGAAAATTCAAAAAATTTCCCGCATCCGAGGGGGTTTTCTGAGAAAATGACCCCAAAAATCTAAAAGTGCCAAAAATGGTCAAAAAGTGCTTAAACAGGGTTTTCTTGCGGCAGCAAGCGATTTTAGACATTTTTAGGCGAACACACCATTGCCCCCCGCCCCAGCACACCGCTGCCCACGCCCAGCTGCGCATTTTTTTTCTTATCTTTTGCTGTTTTCGGGGGATAAATTCCTTTTTTCTTCCCCTCTAGGATCAGGTGTCCAGAAACATCATACACAAGTGTCTGATACAGTCAGTCTACTGTTACGACTTCCCACGTGGGGAAATCCCGTTGGGGGCGTGTATCGTTTCACCAGAGTCGCTGTATTGCTGATGCTGGTGATGGCTCTATTTTATGAAATACGGTAGACATCTCCATTGTATTGTTCGATCCTAATGAAATTCATTGTCAGTTTTGTTTTGCAGGCCAAACAACAAATGCAACTGCTCAAAGATGTACTCAACAACCCCAGCAACGAGCTTGACCAATTAATGATCGACGTTCTGTACGTGCTCAGGGTTCAGCTGGCTGAACTGCACGAAGTGTGCGATCTCAGCAAAGTGTTCTGCGAAAAATATAAAGGTGCGCAATTTGGTTGCGTTGCTTTTTGGCGAGATTAAATATGTATAACGACTGACAAATGTCGAAATTTTATTTCCAGAAACTATTCGCGCCAGACTAGCGGAACAACACGAGGAAATTTTCGGCCATCAGACTGATAGTGATGACGAGGGTCTATCGAGTGGACAAATTGATGTTTGTTTGGCGTGTTTTGTGGTCGAAAATTAGCCAAACAACAATTTGTGTTTATGGCGTGTGTCGTGAGCGCGACATAAATATTTCAGACATAAATAAACCATGTCACATTCACACAACACAAAGTCGCACAAACTTATCTTGCCTTGTTTGTGCAACTGTTATTGTGGTCACAAATTGTGTCACTTGTGCCGTTTTTATCGCAGTTGTTCAATGACGCGCTCGCGACCATTCAAACAACGGACGGTGGTCAAATAGCCGTGTCCATGACACAGCAGCAACAGCCACGTGACGGCGCAACGTCGTTGTTGTTCGTCAACGAGAACGTGCACGAAAACGGACAGTCGGTGAGGTTCGAGGTTGAATCAGCAGACTGCGCATTTGTTATCGAGATTGACTTGATTGTCCCCGGACAAGTTTTGATGAGGATTTGCAGTGTGCAGCGGAAGCATTTTTTAATTCGGCGGGCAATGTCGGCAGGCACCCAAAAAGTGTAGGTGTCGGCTACAGGTGTCGGATATTTCTTTGACTGAAATATGCCACCAAGGCGCATAAAACATTTTCTTCCGTGTTCGTTTTATTCAAAACCCTATGAATTGAGCCAAAAATTTACATAACTGAGGCAAATGAGCAAAATTCTTTATTTGTCGAAAATACAGTGTTGGGTGCTTTTCAAACGGTCGGGTGTCGACTTTTATTTTCTAGTGTCTTATGTCGAGTTTGTTGAAAGTGTTCGGTGGTCGGGTACCCCTGCATCCCGATCCCGAGTTGCCACTAATTTCGACCAGCGTAGACGTTTGTCATCAGCTGTCTCAGGGAACAACTTTGTGATTGAAATGTTTCAGCTTGATCTCACCATCAATTCTAAGTCGCCCCCGGTCGAGCGGGACACGCCCGATTCTGCCAAATATCAACTGGGATCCAGACGCAGTGGATTGCCGAAAGCCGCCACCGAAACGCTCAGGACATGGCTGTTTAGACACGCGTCGGTGCGTTGCGTTTTTTTCTGTGAACTTTTGGCCAATTGTTTTGTCGTCAACGCAACGCAGCCCCAAACGAACATAATGAACTCTTGATACAGGTGTAGTAAATTTCTAAATTCGCTGCTTCAAAAGTTGATTTTCGGGTTCAGAGCTTGACAACGATGGGGCGTATTTTACTGTGCAGCAGCGAATTTAGAAATTTACTATATAAAAAATCTTTGCATGTATTGAACGATAAATGCAGAATATAAACGTGCTATATATAGTCCAACAACAGCTAATGCAGAATTTATGTCCACTGCGTTGCCTGATCCGCCAAGCACATAACGCGTGATGCAACATTACAAGCACAGACAGGCAATCAGCTTGTGTGTGTTGGCTGGCTGCGTGGGTGTGTTTATAATGTTGCGTCACGCGTTATGTGCTTGGCGGATCAGGCAACGCAGTGGACATAAATTCTGCATTAGGTGTTGTTGGACTATACAAACAAGAAAGAAAAATGCCCCAAGGGGCATAAAAGAAATATGGTTCCCTGGCTGACTGGCATAAAAGAACGATACTAGCTTGCACCACTTTGCTGATGTTTCATTAGGCACTGGAATAAACGTAAGTGTGTTCTGAGCTGTTTGATACCGAACAGTAGACATTGAACCATATTCCCGGCGCGTGCTGTCTTGCCACCAGAGACACAGGGCACGGAGATATTGAAAGATTGCAATATTCTCTTTACTCCTCTCCTTGTTGAACCATCGTGCGCAACCGAAGACTGCACAGTTACCGTCGTGAGGTTGAAAAGAAGAAACAGTTGCCTAAATATGTGGGTTTGCGCGAAAGTTTCGATATCGGCTGGGTGTTGGTTCAAAAGAGTTCGCGCCGGGAATATGGTTCAATGTCTACTGTTCGGTATCAAACAGCTCAGAACACACTTACGTTTATTCCAGTGCCTAATGAAACATCAGCAAAGTGGTGCAAGCTAGTATCGTTCTTTTATGCCAGTCAGCCAGGGAACCATATTTCTTTTATGCCCCTTGGGGCATTTTTCTTTCTTGTGTCGTTCTTTTATATCGCGCAAGCGCCAAACAGAGAACCCGGATAAATCAGGCACAGAAAGTTTTCAGTTCCGGCAAGCAATGGTTCTAACTAAGAAAATGTCGACCATCAGACTTTTCTCAAGTAATCAACGCACATGAGCGCAATGAGGTGTGGGGGTTAGTTTAAGGATGCTGTACTTTTTGGCAGGATATATGAATCGGTGGTTATCGTGACATAAGGCCAATTTTGTGTTTCGATTTCACTATGGGGTTCTAACAATGAAGACACGCTTGTGTCTGCGTCTTCACCCAACTGAAACAAAACCAACGCAGTGCCCCACGCGCATGTCTAAGTCTATGCTTTTGAGGAACATGGTAACTTGTCAAGTTATTCAATTTTTTTAATTTACCGCCAGGTATGTATTTGACATCCTAGGTACCATCATTTATAGCGCACTGATTGCGCATCGTCTCAGAGAATGGCACTTGTTGGTTTAGTATAGTAAATTTCCAAATTCGCTGCCGCACAGTAAAGTACGCCCCATAGTTAATGTCACGTTCTAAACCCGAACGCTGAGCACGCGCGGTTCTGAAACATTGCGCGCAGCTGCCTGGCTGGCTGGCAAGCTGCACGTGCGTCTGTTGCCCGAATGTTTCAAAAGTTGATTTTCGGGTTTAGAACGTGACATTAACTATAGGGCGTACTTTACTGTGCGGCAGCGAATTTGGAAATTTACTATACCAAGCAAAGCTGTGCAATGAACTTCCATGCAACCTGTCCCTTCAGCTTCAGCAATGAAATAAGTGTCAAACATCAGTCTCCAGATTGCTTTGGTGTTGGCCGCCGCATCTGATCTTGGATTCAATGTTACGTAAAAACTACTATTTAACTTTCCCACGTAAACCAAATTATAAATGCGGAAAAAGCTTTGAATGTTAGAGAGCAACAGCAATTTTAATTAAGAAGTTGATATCTTGTGGGTATTTTATCATGAATGACATCACAGCGCATAAACTGCGAACCGCACCTGTGCTTAATAATTAATCTCAAATAAAAACACGAAAAAACTGAAAAATGTTACCCAGAATTCATTAAAAGTTAGTAAAAATACAACAAAATTCGCTGCGCGCGTGAATGTTTGAACCCGCCACCTTTCGTCTTTAGTGTTGCGCCCGTTCGGACATAACTGCTTCGCCATTCTCCTTCACATACTTTATTATAAAACTACGCGTGCATTGCTGCATTGCCTATTGTGCTTACTGCCTGTGTGTGTGTGTGCTGGCTGCCTGCCTGTGTGTGTGTGTGCTGGCTGGCTGGCTGTGTGTTGTGGGTAATACATTGTGCGCTTCATGAATCAGGCAACTACGTAGCGTGCACTAATGCATTGTTGTGTGTGTCTGAGCGTCCATTATGGCTCTTTTTGAGCTGAAAAACATTTAACCAATTGGAATTAATATATGTTTGACGTAACAACGATTAAAAACACATATCACCGCTGATTTTGGCTTTAGAACCATACTTTCTGTACAAAAAGTCATGGTCTGGAACCGTTCATACTAAAAGTTACGAACTCGGCGATAGCACCACCGTGTTTCTCGAGTGCGAAAACCACATAAACAACTTTAATAGTTCTGGTAACCCAACTTTTCGGCTAAATTTTACTTCGGGAAGCACACTTTACATACAAAAAGTCGTGGTCATGGTCTGGAACCGGTCTCAGTCGTGGAGTTACGAAGTCGGCGATAGCACCATCGTGTTTCTCGTGTGCGAAAACCGTATATGCGATATTAACATTTCTGGTGTTCAGTAACGTCTGGGCCCTGACTAGTTTTTTGTGGAAAAAAAAAAGGGAAAGAACGTTTTTACAAAAATTTCAACTGTATCTTGCCCGCGATCGCGCGAGCGGGCACGCAGCGGAATGAAATTTTGTGTGGACCTAGAAGTCCACGCCGTACAAGTTGTGTGCAAGTTTGGGCTTCTCAAGTTAAGTCTTGTGAAAATGGCGTGAGTTTAAATTTTTCAACTCACGCAATATAAGGAATGAACCATATGTCGCTTAGCATTACCATGCTAGCTCCGATACAGCCGAAGCCGACTCTCTCTGTAGCAAACCTCCATACTGAATTCTGCACAGTGAACGAAATTTTGGTTTCCAATCTACCGTTACCAAAAGCTGCTGCACTGCGGTGAATGTTCTATGCATATGGTGAACAAAAATGCTGGTTCCGAACGAGTCACTACACTACACAGATAGTTCCTTGTACTAATGTTTCAGAACCCTTACCCAACCGACGCTGAGAAGGACCAACTGGCTGACGCCACCAATCTATCTTCTGCTCAGATCAACAACTGGTTGCGTGCCTTTTTCAGGATTTTTATTTTATTGTTCAGATTTTATTCTATCTTTGTGTTGTTTTATCGTGTGTATATTTATTTTTCCTGTATATTTTTTTATCATTCAGGTTCATCAACGCACGCCGTCGTATCCTACAGCCAGTGCTCAACAGTTCCGGCCTGTACGACAAGAGTGATAGCGACGATGGGGGTGCGGAATCGCCCTGCTGCTCGCGGTGAATGAGCTGGATTTCTTATTGTTTTTGGTTTGCACATTGTCATTTTTATGCGATTTCGTCCTCGCAGCGCGCAACTTGTTTCTCAATCGTATCCCCAATAATCCAGAATCACAAAAGGTTATATTTTTCAGCAGCCAACGGTCGACAAAAAGCAAGTCACCTGCAGTTTAGCAGTAAAGTGTTCAGCGCCATCAAGGTTTCATGTGAATATTATTCGGATCCAGATACTGTATAACTTTCTTTCCTTGTTCATTCACAACGATGTTTCATGATACTCACCGTCGTCTACATATCGATCTTATGAATTGTATTATACTGTATGTCACCAGTCACCCACACCTCATTTCATTCATTTATTCATTAGTGATATGTTTTATCGCTATATTGTTTTTATCCATAGCTAGAAAGTGTCTTGCTCTTGTTGCGTGTTCATGTTTCCAAATTTTCACAGAACTCGTCTGTTCAACTCTTGGACCAAACTTTCATCTCGCGCACCGAACTTTTCCACATAATTTTTTCTTGTTTGTCAAAGGGCACATTTTCTACCAATTTCCGCCTTGAGCCCCGGAGCTTTGTGTGGAAAACTCCGATGATAATTGTCCTGCTCTTTTGTACCTGAGAGACGTTTCATATTTTGTCAGGTTTGTTTGGTGCTGGCTGAGAACTTGGCATGTGCTTCTTTTCATAGACAGAGAAGAACTAAAAATAATGTGTTATTTGTTTTTGCTCTGGTCTTGAGATTTTCTCCCCTAGCGTTCTGGGATCTGGTGAAAACATGCATTTTTGTAATTCAATCCTACGAAACTCGTGGTAAGTGTGTGATGTATTACTCGGTTACGGTCAGAAAGGCTGGCGCTAGAAAAATTTCGAGCAGCGAGATTTTGGGGTAGTAGGATTGGGCCTTAATTTGAGTTTCGTTTGTCCACATATTCTGTGACAGCTTATTGAACCTGTTGGGTCTTGGGTGCACTTGTGCGTAGTGCAGTGCAGTTCTCACAACTGGGGCACTAGTAATAAGCTGATCTTTTCGCTGAGACCAAAAATGGCAAAACACTCCCAACATCTGAGACCAGTTCCACAGAAAGGCAGTATACCCAAGCTAAACATTTTGCTGTTTGTTTTTACTCCCTTGTCACCAAATGACGGATTACATGTTTCTCCCAAAGTGCTAACCGACGTTACATGATGCATAGACCAGTGGCTCTCACTTCGACTTTCCGCAACTTTTTGTCTGCAGGAAAAAGCGGCTTTCTTTTGCTGCGATGTGCGAAACAATTCCCATGTGACACATTTATGCACCCGTTTTTATCTGGGCTCAATTTAGATGGGCTAATGACAACACCACTCAGAGACTCAGAACAGCTGCTTTAGACAAATACACAGGGCCTCGGAAACTTGCTTGCGACTTGCACTGGATTAGGCGGCGTGGTGTTTGTTCAGGACTACTATCCAGAGCTCAACAAAGATAAGAACTTTGAAGTGACGTATTTGCTGCGTGATGTTTCACTTGACCATCACCAGCTGCTTGTTATGAATCTTAAATGGAAAATGTCGGAAGGAACCTGAAAAAAATACGAAAATCCGAAATTATGGAAGACGACGTGATTGCCGTCGACCAAATGGCCGAGAACGAGACGAAATTCATGAAAAAGTTGTGCATCTGCGGTTTGGTGATTGTGCTTTATTCCGTCGGTATGTTGCTGGAGCGGGACATTTTTCATACTTGATCACAAAACTACCGGACAATGCCAAAACAGTTCCCGCCGAGTAATACGCACAAGAGGCAAATTCGACAGTACTGCCGAAAAAACACCCACTGGTATATTTCCAACCATGTTTAATAATGGTATTCATTGCAAGTGGGGAATCATTTGGGAATTTTTTTTAACTTCTCGCATCCGAAGTGAAGTGTCAGATAAGCCACCGGGGGGGGGGACTTGTTTGGCATTTTCCGGACTGACCAAAATGCGCAGCAAGTATACGCTATCGCTGTTTTTCAGGTGGCGGGGGCATGTTTTTCATGTTGGAGTCGCCTGCGCAGCTGGAACGCTGGCAACGACGGTGGGCCGATTTGGCCAGACACAAAATGGCGTTCGTTGATGAAATCAGACAGTTGATCAATCGGACGGATCTGGAGATTTTGATGGATGTGTGAGTGGTGGGGGACGATAGTTGGGAACGATTGTGGCTATGTGCCACGAGAGAACGTCAACACAAGCGGGACACCATATTATTATCTCGCTCAGAAACCAGCTGTGGTAAAACACTGATGAGGTCTGGCACCTTGTTGGCCAATAACCTGAATTCAAGCTATAAAGCCTGCCATCCACTCCACTCGAAAAAGCCATGACCGCGCCTGGTGCTTCGCGCTCTGACGAGGTCCGGGTGCACCACCCCTGAAAACAACTCGTAAACGGATTTGACCCAGAGTATAAATGCAAGATGCGAGTGATGCAGATGTGTTTTCTCTTTGTCTCCTTATCGGTCTTCATCAGGACGACTAAACAAACATTGGGCTTATTTCCAGTCAACAACTGCTGAACACAAACGATTCCACGATTTACTGGGACGGCGTCAAAAACGCAACATTCGAATCCCATCTCCTGCAACGTACCGAAACCCTGGTGTCGTTGGTGTTGCGCAAAGACAAATGTGCACATGAACTCACCTGGGATGTGCCTAATGCGATACTGTATGCTTGGACACTCATCACAACTATTGGTTATCAATCATGACACACTGTACTTTTTATGTTTTTTCTGGAATTATTGGATTTAAATCAATTATTGTGCCAATTTTCCGCTAAACGTAGGCTACGGCCATCTCTACCCATCGACGACCTGGGGTCGCATCGCCACAATGCTCTACGCACTGTTTGGCATTCCACTGATGCTTATGTGCTTGTCGGATTTGGGCAAATTGCTGACACGAATTATGAAATTTCCGTGGTAACTTTCTTTAGTTTGTTTTAATGTTTATCACGCGAAAATGTTTTAAAAATTTCGAGCTTTAGACTCTAATTCTGTAGGTTCGTCGCCAAACTGTTGTTCCGTCGTGCGTTCCGCTGCTGTCTCGGGCTGACACACGGACAGATCAGGGCAGCTGAGCAACGCGATAAAGCTGATCTGGAGGTCGTATGCTGTTCTTTCAGTTTTTTTTTCAAAAATAAAAAAATAATTCTTACCATAGGTGTTCGACCTACCGGTGCCGGTTGCGATTGCGATCGTGGTCGGCTGGACGTTTGTTTGTTCGGCCGTACAGATGATATGGGAACGCGAATGGGACTATTTGGTCGCGTTCTACTTTTTCTTCATTTCGTTGACAACAATCGGTTAGTTTGTTCTTGAAAGTTGAATTGTTGGCTTCTCAAAAATCGTTGTTTTCTTCAAGTGGATCGTATCACGTCTTCTTTAAATATAATATTCATTTTATGGCCTTGCTCTCTTGACCAAGCCAAGTCAACTGGCAATTTATCTCGTCCCCATAACTTGTTGAAGGCGATGGTGCATCGACCGATGCAATGCACACAATTAACATACATACTATGAGAGTGGGTTGGCACCTATAGGTGTTGTCGTTTCCAGTCCCGAGATTTCGGCCCGATACAAACACACACGATGTGGTACAGGAGAGGGGTAATCGTGTAGGAGCTGGCGGTTTGATGCCCCAACACTCTGTAGTAACTGGCAAGCAGACTGGAGGTCGATTAGGATGCTGTTGGTATATGTACCAGTGCTTGTTGACTAAAAACATTTCTTCGAATTACGCGTGGAATGAGCCATATGGCGTGTGGATGTAAGCTGCGACGCAGAATCGCCCACTTGTAAAACGTAAACCAACCCTGTATGCAGGTCTGGGCGATGTCGCGCCATCCGACCCGCACGCCCTGTTGATGCTGTTCATCAACATTCTCATCGGTCTGTCGCTGTTGTCGATGTCGATCAATCTGATTCACTCGAAGTTCGAACGAGCCGCCCAGCGCTCATCATCGGCGCCATCCGAATCGAAGAAAACATCGCTCGTGGTGACATCGACGGTCAACAAACAGTCGTTAACGGGCATACAGACAACGGCGGCCGCGCTCGTCACAACGTTCGGGGATGGCGGGCAGATGGTGAGCCACAACAGTCTTCCGTCTTTATAGTCGCCCTCTGCATTGCATGCGTATGGTAAAGTGCAGTGAGATCCTAATCCTTTGCATGCGTCTTGAACTTACAACTCAATTGTATGGTGGTGAAAATCCTTGTGCGACCGACATTGCCGGGTTTCGAGGCTTATGGTATGTGGTCAAATCATCTCGTCAAATAAAGTCGTCGAACACATGTATTAGTTTTCGCGCTCATTTGGGGCTCATGTGTTCGACGAGCTGATTTGATGACAAAACCATCAGCCGGTTTACGATCGTGCCACTCTAAAATGGCATAGATGAGATGATGCATAATAACATAAAACCAAAAGCCTACTGCACTGTGTGTTTTTAGGGTCACTATATGCATGGCCATCTAATGTAATTGCATTTAGTGAAAACATAATCGAAAGCGGACAAAAACAAGTTGTGATGCTATTCTATTATAGGTGGGGCTTCCTGGCTTCCGGTGCCCGAACAGGTGGGTGTATGAGGCCGGGTCAAAACCTAGCCTCTGTCTAAGCCTCACAAAGCCTGAGCCGTTGGTCCGTGCCGTGCCCCCAGTTAATCCCATCCATCTGTTGCGGATTGCGGGATCCGTTATTTTCTGCCGTTTGCACACATTGTACTCTCGCTATGGTCATTTTGGCATCAACACTTGTTATGGACAAGCTGCAGAGTGTATTCAATTCAGGATAATTCACCAACATCACCGATTCATGCTGCCATCAGTGGCGACGATGAACAAACAGCGCTGCTGTCAAAGGAACAGAACATCGTCAACAACAACAACAGCAACAACAAAAACGACAACAACAGCAGCAACAACAACAACAACATCAACTCAGCCAAAGTTGTCTCGTTCTCCGACCAACCCCGGTCCACTATTCAGTATTTGTTGGCTGAAAGTGGCGTGGGCCTATTGACAGGTGATTTCGGTGCCCGGTTTGGACATGGAGTTTGTCACAGCGGGTTCAGAGTTTTCTCTTTTATCTATCATATGTACCTTGTGGTGCATTAGTTCACCAAAATCGAGCCTCGATTTTTTCCCGTCGAATTTATAGATGTAAATTTCAACTTTTCATTCGATCGCAATTCGAATCGGATCAATTTTCATCTTGGAGTACAAAGTATAGTGTTGCAACTCCATCACAGAACAACGGATGATTCAAAATTCGTTCATGCCAAGTCGTAGTCCAAGCGTATGGTACTTATGCCCGCAAAGTTGATTCGGATGTTTTTACATATATAATCACGGCGGTTTCCGTTGCAGAGCGACTTGCACTGGCCCTAATTGAAACATCAGCGCAGCGAACAGCCGAACCGACCGTGCCCGCCGCTGACTGTGTGTCTAATCAAAACAACGATGATGTTTCAGATGTTTGGCTGGAAAGACCACCGTGTCAAACGGCCACACTAGTTCGGCAAACTGACCCAGCCACCTTGATACAAGTAAGAACGCTTGTTCAATGGCATACGTTGAACACAGCTACTGAGAGAATGGTAAACCAATTTTCAGCCGATTTCACGACGTAAACGCTCGCTGGATGAATCGTTTTACGACAATTTTCATTTGGTGATGAAACTGGAGCAGGAGGCCGCATCATGTCAGACAATAAATGAAAAACACCCCGATTTGCTAGTGCATCAGCAGAAGTTGACCACCAATGATGTGAAAGAAGTATTCTGTTAGATATGGGTGCGTGTTGTGTGGTGATACTCAAATGTTTTCTATGAAGTTTGAGTACGACTCAAACTTGTTCTTTGGGCACTCAAATGCTACTCAAACTTATTAGATATATGACCACCATCGGGGGTATCGAGGTCCCGCTACCGGCGATTTTCTTTGAAATAGTCGAAATGTTGGCCGATTCCGGCCGATATTGGTGTTTTCGACCACGAGGATGCCGAATTTGAGCTCAGTTAAGTGATCGGGTCGACGGTCACGACGCCATCGGGGTCATCGAGGTCCCGATACTGGCGATTTTATTCGAAATGGTCAAAATGTTGGCCGATTCACGCCGATATTGGTGTTTTCGACCACGAGGATGCCGAATTTGAGCTCAGTTAAGTGATCGGGTCGACGGTCACAACGCTATCGGGGTCGTCGAGGTCCCGATACAGGCGATTTTATTCGAAATGGTCAAAATTTTTGCCGATTCACGCCGATATTGATGTTTTCGACCACGAGGATTCCGAATTTGAGCTCAGTTAAGTGATCGGGTCGACGGTCACGACGCCATCGGGGTCATCGAGGTCCCGATACTGGCGATTTTATTCGAAATGGTCAAAATGTTGTCCGATTCACGCCGATATTGATGTTTTCGACCACGAGGATTCCGAATTTGAGCTCAGTTAAGTGATCGGGTCGACGGTCACGACGCCGTCGGGGTCATCGAGGTCCCGATACTGGCGATTTTATTCGAAATGGTCAAAATGTTGGCCGATTCACGCCGATATTGATGTTTTCGACCACGAGGATGCCGAATTTGGACTCGGTTAAGTGATCGGGTCGACGGTCACAACGCTATCGGGGTCGTCGAGGTCCCGATACAGGCGATTTTATTCGAAATGGTCAAAATGTTTGCCGATTCACGCCGATATTGATGTTTTCGACCACGAGGATTCCGAATTTGAGCTCAGTTAAGTGATCGGGTCGACGGTCACGACGCCATCGGGGTCATCGAGGTCCCGATACTGGCGATTTTATTCGAAATGGTCAAAATGTTGGCCGATTCACGCCGATATTGATGTTTTCGACCACGAGGATACCGAATTTGAGCTCAGTTAAGTGATCGGGTCGACGGTCACGACGCTATCGGGGTCGTCGAGGTCCCGATACTGGCGATTTTATTCGAAATGGTCAAAATGTTGGCCGATTCACGCCGATATTGATGTTTTCGACCACGGGGATACCGAATTTGAGCTCAGTTAAGTGATCGGGTCGACGGTCACGACGCTATCGGGGTCGTCGAGGTCCCGATACTGGCGATTTTATTCGAAATGGTCAAAATGTTGGCCGATTCACGCCGATATTGATGTTTTCGACCACGAGGGTGCCGAATTTGAGCTCAGTTAAGTGATCGGGTCGACGGTCACGACGCCATCGGGGTCATCGAGGTCCCGATACTGGCGATTTTATTCGAAATGGTCAAAATGTTCGCCGATTCACGCCGATATTGATGTTTTCGACCACGAGGATGCCGAATTTGCACTCGGTTAAGTGATCGGGTCGACGGTCACGACGCTATCGGGGTCGTCGAGGTCCCGATACTGGCGATTTTATTCGAAATGGTCAAAATGTTGGCCGATTCACGCCGATATTGATGTTTTCGACCACGGGGATACCGAATTTGAGCTCAGTTAAGTGATCGGGTCGACGGTCACGACGCTATCGGGGTCGTCGAGGTCCCGATACTGACGATTTTATTCGAAATGGTCAAAATGTTGGCCGATTCACGCCGATATTGATGTTTTCGACCACGAGGGTGCCGAATTTGAGCTCAGTTAAGTGATCGGGTCGACGGTCACGACGCTATCGGGGTCGTCGAGGTCCCGATACTGGCGATTTTATTCGAAATGGTCAAAATGTTGGCCGATTCACGCCGATATTGATGTTTTCGCCCACGAGGATGCCGAATTTGGACTCGGTTAAGTGATCGGGTCGACGGTCACGACGCTATCGGGGTCGTCGAGGTCCCGATACAGGCGATTTTATTCGAAATGGTCAAAATGTTAGACGATTCACGCCGATATTGATGTTTTCGACCACGAGGATGCCGAATTTGAGCTCAGTTAAGTGATCGGGTCGACGGTCACGACGCCATCGGGGTCATCGAGGTCCCGATACTGGCGATTTTATTCGAAAGGGTCAAAATGTTGGCCGATTCACGCCGATATTGATGTTTTCGACCACGAGGATGCCGAATTTGGACTGGGTTAAGTGATCGGGTCGACGGTCACGACGTCGTCGGGGTCATCGATGTCCCGATACCGGCGATTTTATTCGAAATGGTCAAAATGTTGGCCGATTCAGAGCCAAATAGTTCTGAATAATTTTATTTCGCCAATCTCGGCTTGTCATGCTGGGAATGCGTGAGTACATATGGCATCAGATTTAACTAAAACAACCGCAGCATTGTGAACTGAAACTACGGCATCATCCACAATTACCTTTCAAATTGAACCTTAACGTGAGAACCAAAGCGTTCTGAATAATTTTATTTCATTTTCCTCGGGCTGGCAACCTGGGGATGTGCGAGTACATATGACGACAGATTGAACTGAAACTACCTCAGCATCCGCAGTTATTGTTCAAAGTGAAGCTAAGCGTGAGAGCCAAATAGTTCTGAATAATTTTATTTCGCCAATCTCGGCTTGTCATGCTGGGAATGCGTGAGTACATATGGCATCAGATTTAACTAAAACAACCGCAGCATTGTGAACTGAAACTACGGCACCATCCACAATTACCTTTCAAATTGAACCTTAACGTGAGAACCAAAGAGTTCTGAATAATTTTATTTCACTTTCCTCGGGCTGGCAACCTGGGGATGTGCGAGTACATATGACGACAGATTGAACTGAAACTACCTCAGCATCCGCAGTTATTGTTCAAAGTGAAGCTAAGCGTGAGAGCCAAATAGTTCTGAATAATTTTATTTCGCCAATCTCGGCTTGTCATGCTGGGAATGCGTGAGTACATATGGCAACAGATTTAACTAAAACAACCGCAGCATTGTGAACTGAAACTGCGGCAACATCCACAATTACCTTTCAAATTGAACCTTAACGTGAGAACCAAAGAGTTCTGAATAATTTCATTTCACTTTCCTCGGGCTGGCAACCTGGGGATGTGCGAGTACATATGACGACAGATTGAACTGAAACTACCTCAGCATCCGCAGTTATTGTTCAAAGTGAAGCTAAGCGTGAGAGCCAAATAGTTCTGAATAATTTTATTTCGCCAATCTCGGCTTGTCATGCTGGGAATGCGTGAGTACATATGGCAACAGATTTAACTAAAACAACCGCAGCATTGTGAACTGAAACTGCGGCAACATCCACAATTACCTTTCAAATTGAACCTTAACGTGAGAACCAAAGAGTTCTGAATAATTTCATTTCACTTTCCTCGGGCTGGCAACCTGGGGATGTGCGAGTACATATGACGACAGATTGAACTGAAACTACCTCAGCATCCGCAGTTATTGTTCAAAGTGAAGCTAAGCGTGAGAGCCAAATAGTTCTGAATAATTTTATTTCGCCAATCTCGGCTTGTCATGCTGGGAATGCGTGAGTACATATGGCAACAGATTTAACTAAAACAACCGCAGCATTGTGAACTGAAACTGCGGCAACATCCACAATTACCTTTCAAATTGAACCTTAACGTGAGAACCAAAGAGTTCTGAATAATTTCATTTCACTTTCCTCGGGCTGGCAACCTGAGGATGTGCGAGTACATATGACGACAGATTGAACTGAAACTACCTCAGCATCCGCAGTTATTGTTCAAAGTGAAGCTAAGCGTGAGAGCCAAATAGTTCTGAATAATTTTATTTCGCCAATCTCGGCTTGTCATGCTGGGAATGCGTGAGTACATATGGCAACAGATTTAACTAAAACAACCGCAGCATTGTGAACTGAAACTGCGGCAACATCCACAATTACCTTTCAAATTGAACCTTAACGTGAGAACCAAAGAGTTCTGAATAATTTTATTTCACTTTCCTCGGGCTGGCAACCTGGGGATGTGCGAGTACATATGACGACAGATTGAACTGAAACTACCTCAGCATCCGCAGTTATTGTTCAAAGTGAAGCTAAGCGTGAGAGCCAAATAGTTCTGAATAATTTTATTTCGCCAATCTCGGCTTGTCATGCTGGGAATGCGTGAGTACATATGGCAACAGATTTAACTAAAACAACCGCAGCATTGTGAACTGAAACTGCGGCAACATCCACAATTACCTTTCAAATTGAACCTTAACGTGAGAACCAAAGAGTTCTGAATAATTTCATTTCACTTTCCTCGGGCTGGCAACCTGGGGATGTGCGAGTACATATGACGACAGATTGAACTGAAACTACCTCAGCATCCGCAGTTATTGTTCAAAGTGAAGCTAAGCGTGAGAGCCAAATAGTTCTGAATAATTTTCATTCGCCAATCTCGGCTTGTCATGCTGGGAATGCGTGAGTACATATGGCAACAGATTTAACTAAAACAACCGCAGCATTGTGAACTGAAACTGCGGCAACATCCACAATTACCTTTCAAATTGAACCTTAACGTGAGAACCAAAGAGTTCTGAATAATTTTATTTCACTTTCCTCGGGCTGGCAACCTGGGGATGTGCGAGTACATATGACGACAGATTGAAATGAAACTACCTCAGCATCCGCAATTATTTTTCAAAGTGAAGCTGAGCGTGAGAGCCAAATAGTTCGTGAATAATTCTAGTTATCTTCCTCGCCTATCTCGGCTTGTCGTGCTGGGAATGTGCGAGTACATATGGCAATATATCACTTAACCGAATCCAAATTCGGCGTCCCCGTGGTCGAAAACATCAATATCGGCGTGAATCGGCCAACATTTTGACAATTTCAAATAAAATCGCCAGTATCGGGACCTCGATGACCCCGATGGCGTCGTGACCGTCGACCCGATCACTTAACTGAGCTCAAATTCGGCATCCTCGTGGTCGAAAACATCAATATCGGCGTGAATCGGCCAACATTTTGACCATTTCGAATAAAATCGCCAGTATCGGGACCTCGATGACCCCGATTGCGTCGTGACCGTCGACCCGATCACTTAACTGAGCTCAAATTCGGCATCCTCGTGGTCGAAAAAATCAATATCGGCGTGAATCGACCAACATTTTGACCATTTCGAATAAAATCGCCAGTATTGGGACCTCGATGACCCCGATGGCGTCGTGACCGTCGACCCGATCACTTAACTGAGCTCAAATTCGGCATCTTCGTGGTCGAAAACATCAATATCGGCGTGAATCGGCCAACGTTTTGACCATTTCGAATAAAATCGCCAGTAGCGGGACCTCGATGACCCCGATGGCGTCGTGACCGATTATCCGATCACTTAACTGAGCTCAAATTCGGCATCTTCGTGGTCGAAAACATCAATATCGGCGTGAATCGGCCAACATTTTGACCATTTCGAATAAAATCGCCAGTATCGGGACCTCGATGACCCCGATGGCGTCGTGACCGTCGACCCGATCACTTAACTGAGCTCAAATTCGGCATCCTCGTGGTCGAAAACATCAATATCGGCGTGAATCGGCCAACATTTTGACCATTTCGAATAAAATCGCCAGTATCGGGACCTCGATGACCCCGATGGCGTCGTGACCGTCGACCCGATCACTTAACTGAGCTCAAATTCGGCATCCTCGTGGTCGAAAGCATCAATATCGGCGTGAATCGGCCAACATTTTGACCATTTCGAATAAAATCGCTGGTATCGGGACCTCGATGACCCCGATGGCGTCGTGACCGATGATCACGGTGGTCATATATCTAATAAGTTTGAACACATTTGAGTGCGCAAGGAACAAGTTTGAGTCATACTCAAATGTTATGAGAACAAGTTTGAGTACGTTTGAGTACATTTGTATGCACTCAAACTTCAAATGTGTACGGAATCCCTGTGCGGAACATTATTGGATCCGTACAAGTCAATCTCAAAATAAGTCGTCTCATGAGTTCGTGGCTGGACTATACATGAACACATGTCAGCATATACAGTACAATGATATGTATGCACCACCGAAGATATCGCATAGACTGTATTGCTCTCATCAACATGCTGATATTATTTTTGAAACGTGTTCGTGTTGATGTCAACTTTATCTATTGTTTTCACCGAATATCACGTGTGACTGCGAGCAGCTGTTATGGTGTGCGCACAGACTACGACCAGACATTTTTGCAGCCGCTTCTGTGATTTTCAGTCTACATACTGTATTTCTAATTGGCTGCTGCTAAAAATATGGCACACACACCAAAATACCTACAGTAGATCATTTTTTCACCAAAAACTACGGCAAACTCGATGTAGATTAATGCCGGAAGCGGACAAAGAAACAGCACATCGAAATAGTGACTGGCACATGTAAAAAATTGCCAATATCAGAGTTGATGATCGGAATCTGCCTTGATCACGTGCGATTTTTGCATTGGGGAAATTCAAAGAGATTCACTTTGCATTGAGAAAATTTTATTCAAGCCGGAGTAACCTATGAACCGAACCAAATTAGTGGCATCACTAAATTTCTGAAAGTCCTTAATGCTAAAACCGCACGCAAACCAAATAACGCAGGACCAATCCGATCCGATCACTAAGTTTGATGTCGGTCAACATCTCAGACAAGTGATCGTGCAGAAAAACAATCTTCAGTGTTCAGAGACAACAAACATCTGGTTCCAGTCACACCCGGCGTCAAAAGCTTATATAAATACTCAACTTTAAGTTCACTTCTATTTTCACGACAGTATGAATAGCGCTGCATATGGTCCGAATTCTGAAAGCGGCGGCCACCGGTTTTGGAACGCAGGCCATGCGCTCAAATTTTGGCTAATTCTTTGTTTGGTAGACTCGGGTCAGCGCAACTGCTCCAAACGCAGCAGGCTCATATCCTAGGACAAACGCATGGCTAACATAAAGAGCCATATCAACTTATTGGTGGCATGGACTTAGCATGGATTTGGGCCAATTTTGGTTGAGCTGTATTAAGTAGAAGAGCTGGCGCACAAGTTTCGGCCAGCGTAAAAGCTGTTCCCCTGCACCAAATGAACAACTTTCACGCTGTTAAATTAATGCGCCAGCCAGCAAAGAGACGGCCCAAAAAATATAGACAGCGTCGACGAAATTTGAGCGCAGCCTCAGATGAGTTCAAGAATTAGAGTAAACAGTGAACTCCGAGTATGTAATTAGAGTTTTTTTAAGAAAATAAACGTGGCCCGTTTCACTGGACCAATCCCCGTTTCCCACCAGACCACCCAGCCCAGAAAATGTTTCGCGTGCTTGTGCCCCTGTTGCTGTGTGCCACAGTTGTGTTGTGCAAACCGTGCGACCACAACAACGGCACCGACACGGCGCTGCACTTTTTCAACTGTGATTCGTCCATGTCGCTGCAGGTACATATGTGACATTTTTCACATCCAATCTTGAAATTTTCAACTTTTTGGATTTGGGAAAATTATGGAACGTTTGCTTTTGCTTGCTTCAGGCGAAAATGATTTCGGTGGTGGACGGACAGGGCAACCCCGTCTACCCGCTCGATCCCGAAAACGCGTTTACGATTCACGCCGATGCGAACAACGGTGGAGGAACGGTGGTGCGTATGAATAAAAAGAAATAAACATTTTATTTGCTTCGCACATAAATATTTGAGTACTTTTTCATGGAGTAAAAATCATACCTTTCATGTCGTTAGAAACTTTTCTTTGCACAGAACAAAGTGCTGGCTGACGTTGACCTGTACAACTGGGGCGGCATTCTTGGCGATTGTCACTGGGCTGCGCTGCCCTCGATTCCATTTCTGTGAGTCAATCTGGATTACCCCACAGTCCATCATCTCTTTGTAGTGAAGCCAGCTACCGATGTTTTCCGTACAAGCCCCCGGCGCTCTGTTCGTAAAAAGGTAAAATTTCGGGATTTTTTTCTAAGCATAGAAAGCTCCGGAGGCGGAAACATTTCTGTGGGTTTGTTTTAGAGATTTGATGAACTCATCGCTAACAGTGCCTACTGCAGTTTCTTGTGCATTTCACGGCTTGTAGAACTTAAGCCTTCAGAAACGTTTCCCGAATAGATGCCTCGGAGGGTTCTTCTATTCGGTGAGGGGCTCTTATACAGTATGTGGAAAACCCTGGGTAGGTCCCTTTTTCCAGCCACAATATTGACGCGTGCCAGTTCACCACCTGTCCGATGCAGTCTGGTGATGTACGAATAACGGTCCCATTGGATCTCAGCCCGTACGCCACGGTCATCGAAGCGCTCGGAAACGATGTGAGTGTGGCGCAGTTGTCAATGACTATGACGTACCTTGTACAGCTACATACATACTTTCGTTGTTGAGTTACTTTAGTCGTCATCTAGTATTGGTCGCACAATGATCATATAAGAATTCATCAAATCAATCCTGATTTTCACGTTCAATCACTCTTAACCACTGTGCTATTTGTGATTCTCACAAAACATTTCCAGCTGAAAATAATCTCGCAGAGCACCCACGTTGCTGCAAGTCCTGAAACATTTTAGTGACTGCATGCTTTGTGTGCGATCGCGCAACGCAATGTCATTGCCCCGTCACATTCCCGCTTTACGATTCAGAACAAAATAGATAAAATTTTGTCAAGCAGTGTGGAACGCTTAAACTTTATAGTTTGGGGGTGCAAAAGACGCAAGGGTGCAATTGGCAGATTGTCATCGCATGCACATGCATAGTCATGCGATGCATAAAGGCAAACTACGCCAACACGAGTCCGATTTCGAAGGTGGTGTGGGTTCAACACGAATAGAAAGAGAAAATCATCATGCTCCACTTTGCATTCTTCAACGTGTAACATTTCCCAAATCACCAGCCACGTCAGAATGTTTCACTATTCTGCCAGCTGCGAAATCGAGCTCATGTTGGTGTAGTTTGCCTATACATGCATGTATAGGTATACATATACTGTATAGTGTTTCCTTTTTATGCAAGGCAAAGGAAACAGACGACCCCACGTTATAACTCAACTTCAGTTTGGGGTCGAGAAATCAGAAAACTAATGAAAGAGATTAAAAATGTGTCCTTGTTAATCCAAGCAGGACACTCAGCAGCAAAATAGTGTTTCATTGACATGCTGGCAGCGCACACGCACAAAGCTCACAGCATTCAGCAAGTATGTGAAACATTGTTGTTGTCAGATTCCACAGGCAAACGTTGACACGTTTTTGCCGGCTACGTGATTGAATAGAAATTGTAATCTCGACCTCTACCAGAAGTTCAGTTAAAACACGGGAACCACCTGACACTATATCTATATGTATGTATATACATGCAGTGAACTCTCAACCATGGCACATTCAGCTGCATGCAATTCGCATGTAGCATCTTCATCCAGATGGATGTACATGCGGTACTCAATTGCAATCAGTACTGTTGTACCCATGTAGTTCACATGTGTGCTCACTGGTTTCTGGCCGCAATGCACTCCCTGCTGCGACATGGACATGATAAAAACAGCTGTGTGACGTGTCTGCCGGAAACTCCTGTTCAGCTGCGACTGAAACAGGACCATTGATGAAAATGAAATAAACAGAATTTTTCTTCACAGAAACTCTTTTTTCAGCAAGAATTCCAACTGAAATTGACCGTCAAGACGGAGAACGCCCAGAAGATTGGCTGCGTCTACATTCAGCTGGTTGATCACTTCTAATTCCAAACTGCACATTATTGACACAAGCTGCTGAAATTTTGATGTCGTTTTTCGTACACCTGAATGTGGACTGTTTGTTGACACGATGCTTTTTTGTCACTTGAATGGGCCTCAAAAATGTTTAGTTTGTTCCATCAATAGTCAACGAGAGCTGTCATGCTTCTTGTAAGAGGCAGCACTTTTGACTGTCGTTAAAACGCACCGTGGTGCTTACCTGCATGAAATAAACCCATAATCCCGAAATCTGAACCCCACGTTCGCCTTTTTGCATTCTTTGATTCATATTCCTGGTCTGTTTCTCGAATAAAATTGATGCTGGATGTATCATTCTATGACACTTTTATCATTTGGTGATGAAACTGGAGCAACAAGCAACGGCGCTGACTGGTGCACCATGTCAGACGATCAAACGAAAAACTGCCCTATTTGTCCGTTCATAAGAAATTTTCAACGTTGTGAAAGACGTGTTTTGTTAGAAATGTATATGTATGCGTGTTGCACATCGGCATTGATTCAAGCCTCAAATTCAGCTATACGAATGCGCGCTGTTGTGGTTGTTCTATCATCCGGTCATTTCTCGCGGAAGCAAGAAGCTGCAGTCCAGATGGAGTACTATACGTACCAGACACAATGGACAGACCACAGTGGCACAAGCCAGCAAGTGTACAGTGCGGCACTGCCGAGAATAAAGACTGTTTTTGCGTACATTACGTCATGTCATCATTTTGCAAACGTTGTGTTGATGTCAAATGATCTATTGTTCTCACCAACATCGCGTGTGACTCTGCCCAGCTGCTTGCGCACTGACCTGGCATTGTTGCGGCCGCTTTTTGTGGATCTATCTAATCTCTGATTGTTTGTGCTGACAATAGTGTCATCTACTGTATACTACTAAAACAGGAAGACGTATGTGTGTGTGTCTGTGCCCCCTCCCTCGGAGGTGCGGACGGGTCAATTTTCACGGGTAGCTTTGGGTATGCTAACGGGTCTTCGCGGGGGGGGGGGGGGTGGCACGGCACGGACGCGGCGCTGTAGCCGGGCCGTAGGCACGGGTCCCGTCTGGTCTCTCACCAAATAATGGCAAAATCAGTGAAGATCGATAGTCCAAGCTGACACAAACAAAAACACGTGCGATTAACGATTAGGTCTTGCTGGCGATATCTCAGACAACTTGTGATCACAGTAAACCCTATTAGCCAAAACGAATGCCTCGTAAAGCGTGTCTCTGTGCGCTGCGTTATAACGGGGGTTCACTGTATACACTACAAACAATCTTCAGACAACATCTGGTTCTGATCACATCCGACATCACAATCTTATAAAAACACAATCAAGTTCAAGTGAATTTCTGCACTCAGCTCTATTTCACTTTTTTTGCTGTTCATCGGTCCGATTTCTGGAGGCGGCTGCACTTGTGGTTCGGGAATTCGGGCATCATTCAAGCTGCTCCCTGATAATTTTGGCTAAATCTACTGCTGTAGACGCGCGAGTCTCAACCGCAGCACGCTCCCACAACAGAATTGTCTCTAAGTTTCCTCACAAATTTCCAAGGACAATCCTCCACCTAGTAGTAGTAGTAGTAGTAGCACTTTTATTTCGTTTCAGACACGAAAAGGGTAAGCATCAACAACCGCTCGAGGCGTGACAGTAACGATGAATACCTAGGGTTTTACAATTTAGCCGGCACCAATTACATAAAGAGTTGGAGTACATTTGCATGAATAAACAATTCACCTGTGATCCTCCGTCGCGTTGGTGGTAGATGCCGTCTAGCTTAGGCTTGAGGTTCGGCGTACGGTTAGGCTTTTCACAACACACGGTTTACATGAAACAAAGTTTACAATGTGCCCAAGCAAATGAGCGCAAAAAATGCGAACACGTACATATATACGTATGCATACATCCATTAGGTGCATAGTACTATGCACAACCGCAGGCTGTGTCGACCATCTACAATTATTGGCGCTTGCGTTGGCCGACATTCGTCTACGACATTAGAATAGGCCTAAATCGAACTGAGCAACAAATTGTTGTATGTAAGGCATATGTATCTACTTATTGTGCGCGATCACTTGTTTTGTCAAACCACTGCAACAGCTGAAACTTAAACTCTTTTAGCCAAAACTGGTCCGTTTCCATTATTACTCGTACCGTTTCCCGACCACTGGACAAAATGTTTCGCGCGTTTGTGCCCCTGCTGATGTGTGCCACAGTTGTGTTGTGCAGCAGGTGCGGTCACAACAACGGCACCGACACGGCGCTGCACTATTTCAACTGTGATTCGTCCATGTCGCTGCAGGTGATGCTGCGCACCCAATTTTGGGATTCCGAAATTCTTCGAATGATGAAATTGTGTGAGATGTTTTCCGTCCTTCAGGTGAAAATGGTTTCTATGGTGGACGGACAGGGCAATCCCGTCTACCCGCTCGACCCCGAACATCCATTCACAATACTCGCCGATGTGAACAACGGTGGAGGATCGATGGTATATGATGTTTCACATGAATATTTGAATGTTTGATCTGAGAAAATTTCCGCTGATACTTGTGTTATCAACGCAGCAAGCAGAAAATGTCTGCTATGGAAGCAAACAATAACGCAGCCCAAAAATAAACAATCCATAAACAAAACGCATGTAGAGTTGCTCAGTGCACACTTGCACAGCGCGGAGTCACAGGCAGTTGCGTTGACAACATTAGTGTGATGTTTCAGATCTTTAGATCAGTTTCAGTTGTTTTAACATTTCAGATCTCATATTTTTCGAAAAATTTTAGGGCAAAGTGTTGGGCGACGTTGACATCTACAACTGGAACTCGGTGCTGACGAGCGACTGTCATTGGGCCGCGGTACCTCCGATTTCATTTCTGTGAGTCGATTCTACACTTCATCCTCTCCATAGTGCCCTTCTTTGAGGGCACTCCCTGGGCAATGCGACCCTCTGCATCGTACATGTCCCAATCGATTACGACTGCTGCAGCTGCAAATCTTCCAGGTGACTGAAAGTATCAGGAAAAAATCAGCTTAATTCAGGATTTAAAAATACCAGCGAAAAATCGGCCGACGCTTTTTTTGCATGGCCCTATAGTACCCAGACCCTGGTCTATGTCTGCCTGCTTCTTCCAGTCACAACGTTGATGTGTGCAAATACACCACGTGCCCAATATCTGGTGACGCGCGAATCACAGTGCCGTTGGATCTCAGGCCATACGCCCCACTGATCGAAATGTTCGGAAACGATGTGAGCGTTGTCACAAGAATTACTGTGTAGTACCTGCACGGTGTGTACTGTGATCCTAAATATGTCTTGCAGTTCAGTATGTAGAAGTCGTTCTTTTTTTACCTGAGCGCTCATAAAAATGAAATCAAAACTTTTGTTCGCTCAAAAACATGAGTGTTGTGCAGCATGTTTTTATTTGCCATTTTTGGCCAGACGGGCGGTGCACCAGGTTATCGCCAGTGCGAATGCACCAGAGGGCCACGTGACCCAAAACACAAGCACGGGAGCCTGTTTTATGCTCGCGTGAAACATCACTATACTCACAAGGTTGCCAACAGTAACGCACAGCCGGGGCCGTGAAGCCACAACGCAGCCAGTGCACACACTTTGAGATAACAATGCGCTGACAATGATTATGCGTAGATGCGCACCTTTTCAGCAAGAATTCCAACTGAAAGTAACCGTGAAGACAGAGAACTCTGAGAAGATTGGCTGCGTCTGCATACAGCTGATTGATCACTGGTAATTTGCAGGCATTTATGGTGAATGTGAACTGCTTACCGTTGGGCTTATAGTACTGTCGTTAACTGAGATCGTTAAATCATGTCGTCAACAAAATTTGTCAATTCTCGCGTTCATTTGGGCCTGTTTGATTTGACGTACAGCCTGGCATTGTTCACAATGCTTTTTTGATAAAATTGGGTGCTGTGTGAATCTTGCCTGACCATTATCGATTCGTTTTGAAACAGGAACAAGACTCATGTGAGACAATCAACGAAAAACACACCACGAAAAATATTTATTTGAGCAAGTTGGATGTTGAGCACAAGGAAAGTTACAGTATGTACATATACGTATGACCGTCCTGCCCATTATACTCCACTATTATGCTACGCTTGTTATGTGACGTTTGTACGTGGTGATCAGACCTTAGTGTTAGCACTCTTATGATGTTGACGTCAATATTGTATATCGTGTCCACTCGCCGTTACGTTTTTAAACTCGTGTGACGCTGCACAGCTGATGATGTGCCATTGAGCGGTTGCTGAATGCGCTTTTGACTCCATCTCATCTGGTTTTGACCGATCGAAAATTTTGAGGTGCACGGCGAAAAATAGGGAAATGACAGAAAATGACACAGTCAAATTTTCGTTTGGTGCAAACAACAACGCAGATTATCAAAAAAATTTCAGTTTACCTACGTCACTGCAACATCTGCTTGCAATCACATTCTTTCTCCTCAGTAGCTTATAAGTATGTAGGACCTATTCAGTTTTGTAATCTGTGATGGCAACATCAAAGCATTTTTACATAATAAAATTTCGTATGACTGTCCCGATTCTTCAAGCGGCCACCAGTGAAATGTAGGTAACCTACCCTGGTTGCTGTGGAGAGCTTCTGGAGTTCCGGGTCCAGTTTTAAATGTGTGGTGTTGGGCGTAAGATAATATCTAAAATACCTTCTCTATTCAGTGCACCACCAGGATCCTAAATCCGAAATCCAAAAAATCGACTAATCAGAGCCTCCAGTCTCCCAACAATCCGATTAAAAAATGTTTCGCGCGTTTGTGCCCCTGCTGATGTGTGCCACAGTTGTGTTGTGCAGCAAGTGTGGCCACAACAACGGCACCGACACGGCGCTGCACTTTTTCAACTGTGATTCGTCCATGCCGCTGCAGGTATGTGATGTTTCACACAAGAAACGCATTTAGTTTCCTAATTACAAAATATGATTTCTACGATTTCTACCATCCATTATGATGACACCCGAGGGTGAACTACAACAAACTGAAGCTATTTATAATTTTTCATGTACGTACAGTAGTTTTGTTGTAAGGCTCACGCTGAACGGGGCCAGGGTCGCGGGAAAAACGGGAACTGCGAGGTGCGTTGTCAACTTGATGTCGTGCGCCCATATTTAGTGGTGCGATAGACAGGATATGTCCGGTGGTTTCCAAATTCCCACAAATTTAAAAAATATGGAATAAAGTTCCCATTTTTTCAGTTCAAGGCGGTTTCTGTGGTGGACGGACAAGGCAACCCCGTCTACCCGCTCGACCCCGACCATCCATTCACGATACATGGGGATGCCAACAACGGTGGTGGATCAACGGTGATGTTTCGCCTTGATATTTGAATAAAATATCGAATACACTTAAAAAATGTATTTATTTTACAAACTCCTTGCAGACCAAAGTGCTGGCTGACATCGACATTTACCACTGGAGCGGCATTCTCAGCAACTGCCATTGGGCTGCACTGCCGTCGATTGGCTCGCTGTGAGTCCAACGAAGCTCTAATGCTCTAGCGTACGTAGAGAACATGGAATATTTTTTGTCGCCAACACATGTTCCGTAACGAACCCCTCGTTCTCATTTCGTGCTCGCTGGACATTTATATACCGTACATCAGTGTGTGTGTGTCTTTGTGAAACATCATATACGTATTTGCAGCCACAACGTGGACGCCTGCCAGTTCACCACGTGTCCGGTGCCAACTGGTGACGTACGAATCACAATCCCGTTGGATCTGACATCTGTGGCTGGAATTATCAAAGTCTTGGGAAACGACGTTAGTTGCTAGACATATTCAGGGTGGACTGTACCTTCATTGTGTTTTGGCGCGACAACCGACAAAGAGCCCTATAGAATGCGTGTACTGCTGATGGGCATGATAACAATGGAATCATATACATTGTCGATGATAATCTTTTTTCAGCAAAAACAGATTTTGTCAGGTGGTGTCCCTAGGTGTTTCTGTTTTTTTTCAGCAAGAATTCCAACTGAGGTTGACCGTGAAGACTGGCAGCGGGCAGAAGATTGGTTGCGTCTATGTTCAGTTTGTGGATCACTTCTAAATTTGGTGCATTTGCTTTTTGTTTGTGAGCTGACATTTGCTTGCAATAATTAACTGACATTCATCGTATGAGCGTCTCGGCTGCCTAGTTCTGTCAGCCTGTGTCTCGTTTGTCCTTGACACTGAACAATATATAATGTAAGTTTTATTAAGCTATGGTTACTGCGCATTGCGTATGGGCACAACAATAACGAAATGTGAAGCCTTCGCGTTGAATAAAAATTGATGCTGTTATCTGCAATGTTTCACTGCTTTGTGTCTTACAGACAGGCCAATAAAAATCGAATTTGGGTGCGTGTGACTTTGTACAGCTGATTTAGATTGTAGCACCAGTCTGATTTTGGACGAACTCAGACTTTAGTTTCTGATAAAAATGCGTACACACTACACTCACCAATGTTGCTAACTAGAAAATGCTGAAAGTGCTGCCCGAGATCACGGCATGAAATAATGATACACGTCACACAAAAATGATTAACAAGCATTTTGTGTAAGTCCCTCTCATAGTGTTTGCAGCAAATTTTTGACCATGGTGTTCTGGATGATGCCAAACAAGTACCCCGGAATTGGCCATGAGATCCGAAAACAAAAATATGGCTTTGGGGGGCCGCATCAACTTTGGGGCAAGCACTATGTGTGTACGGGACGACTGGGACTTTGGCGTTGGCAAATTTTGCATATAATACCCGTATTTTGCGACAGAACAGTGATTTTGACCAGCGTAAAAGTGGTCACGCGCAAAAGTAACGAATTTGGTGCAGTGGGCTGACAATCTCAGGGTTGAATTGTACGTCACCGAAACATATGTTAGCGTTCACACTGTGATAAAATTGAAACAAAAGGGACGACCCCCAGCCAATAAGAGTTATCCAGTGACTTCCTAATTGTAGTCTACCTCAAACCCCCAGAACCTTGGTGCCTCGCCCGGGAGCAGATAGTAACCCAGGTTGAAACACCGTCAATGCCCACATATGTACATAGGTTCGAGACAAGTTTTCTGGCTCAGTCTAGTGGGGGTGACACAGAACGTTGGCACACGCGGAGGAGTTCCGCTCGTTTCTATTAGCGTGGACAGGATTGAGAAAAACCGACGGCGTTTTTGTACACAACGAAGTCTTTCTAAAAAAAGTCTTGGTCGTTTTTGTTGTTTTTAAAATTCTGGCCTTCCTTTATTTTCTCCGGTTTTTTCAGGGAATTATCCAGATTTTCAAGGTAAATGAAATTTTGGTCCAATGTTTTCAAAAAACATTCGTCCAATTTTTAGTTGTCGATTTGCGTCGGTCGATAATATACGGAGTTTGGCTTTCAAAGATGGCCCGGCCAATTTTGGTCTGATGATGTGGGGCCGACATGGGGTGTTTGAAACTCGCAAGAAAAGGGTTGAAACACGTTTATTTTGACGCTGAACACAGGAATTACTTCATTAAAGTGCACGTTTTCCAACTTTTGGTACATGTTTTGGGCAGTTGTGCGCTCTTGAAAATAGCTTTTTCCGTTTTTCTAAAAACTGATTTTTTTGAACGAAACGTCTTTTGCTCAACCCTGAAGTCGGAGAATCCGATTCCGGTGTTCATCGCGTGACTCTCCCTACATACCTATTTTTAAAAGGGGATTTCTCAATTGGGGTCATCTGACCGATTTTGCCCAATAAGTTGTTTGGTCGCTAACCAAAAACTTGGACTTGGGTTTGCAGGCTACCTTCTATCGAAACAGCTTTCGTTCAACGCTTGCATACATACGTCCATCTTGGTATCATTAGGGGCAACGTGCAAAAAATTAGACCTAAATTCTGATTCAGCACACAAACAAACCCTCTTAGGTACATCAGTTTTGAGCAAAATCGGTGATATGATCACAGCTCACCCGACGGTTGTTGCAATCCGCAATTCACACAAAACCTTCTGTTTGAACACCTGTTTTACGTGATTTCCCATTCAGTACCGTCCACAAAATGTTTCGCGTGCTTGTGCCCCTGTTGCTGTGTGCCACAGTTGTGCTGGGCAAACCGTGCGACCACAACAACGGCACCGACACGGCGCTGCACTATTTCAACTGTGATTCGTCCATGCCGGTGCAGGTATGTAATGTTTCACACTAAAAGCGGGTAAGTCATGCAGCTTTCTTGTCCTGAATCGGTCAAAGGTACCCATCGACTTCAAATCTTAGCTGCCAGTTCTGACACAGATCTAGATCTAATCAATTTCATAAGTTAGCTGAAATCAAACAGGTGCAAAGTGACGAAATAGAAACCATATGCCAATTGAGATTTGCTACATATCTAGCAATGTGGATATAGATTACCCTTTTCTTGAGATCTATAGCAAATGTGAGCGTCAGTTTTCTCACCAAATGGTTCACACACATGCAAAACATGAGTGCGCGTGTTAAAAATTCATTAGAACCGGCCTGACCCATCCACACATTGAATGATGTCTGCGTCCATTGAACAATAGCAACATCCTTTGCGTCAGTAAATTCTGAAAATAGGCTGAGGAGCAATGCAAATTTTCACAAGGTCTGGTAGATATTCACGAAACAGTGGAGTGGAGAGTTGAGCGGACAGTTGGATGGAACCACAGCACACTCCAACCAAAACAAAACTTCCCCAGTGGTGCACGCGTGCATTCGCGCTAGCCACACAAATGTACCTAACTTTGCCCACACGACAACGTTTTCACCGCCACCGTATTATCCATTCCACTCAACTTTCCAGTTTCACAACCATTTTGTAAATACTGGCCATTCGATGTGCAGGTGAAAACGATTACGGTGGTTGACGGATCGGGCAACCCCGTCTACCCTCTCGACCCCGACAATCCGTTCACGATCCACGCCGATGCGAACAACGGTGGCGGAACAACGGTGATGTTTCGTACAAAAAGTGTTATGTTTTAAGTTTTCTTTATTGTTTATCAAAATATCGCATAAATTCATCGTAAAAATTCCTCCACAGAACAAAGTGTTGGCTGACGTTGACCTGTACCATTGGAGTGGCCTTCTCGGTGACTGTCATTGGGGCGCGTTGCCGTCAATTCCGTTCCTGTGAGTATTCACACTCAAAAATCTTCTTTCCATGTTGGGAAATTGATGCTTTTCTGCATAGACCGTCAGCTGATGCATAATCAAACTTTTGACTGTCGTTGAAACATCAGCTAGCTTTGTGTGCATGCCTGCTTTCAGTCACAACATTGACGCATGCCAGTTCACCACCTGTCCGGTGCCACCTGGCGATGTACGAATCACGATCCCGTTGGACTTGTCTTCGGTTGCCGGAGTGATCAAGGCGCTCGGAAATGATGTCAGTGTTTTGTCGCGGTCAAACTCTGTAGTTATTCATTATTTATTCATAAAACACAACGCAATTTCCAATCTTCTGTACGACTGAACCATAGGTGACACATCAGATCACACTTGATCACAGTTGTAATCAGTCGTGTCGGTGTGCTAGGTACGCTCACGTGCACACTAGCCTGTACAAAAACGTCACTCTCAGTACGTCGTTCATCACATTATGAGACTCAGATAAGATGCTTGAAATTGGCAAAACGTGTTTATTTGAGTTGAATCTGCACCGTTCAATCACAAGATTGTCAACACCAACCAGCTCAGATGCCTTGAGATAGGGCTCAATGGGATCGAACTGCACTGCTCCCAACAGCTCGCAAAAGTATCGAGCAAGCTTCGAGATGAGATTATACCAATGATACTTTATACGTTTTTCAGCAAGAATTCCAACTGAAATTGACCGTGAAGACAGATAACGCTCAGAAGATTGGGTGCGTCTTCATACAGCTGGTTGATCACTTCTAAATTAGGTGCATGATATATATTGTTTGTTCCAATAATCAGCTGACATTTAGATTTATTGGAAAGTGGTTGCCAAAGGTCATTATAACGAATAAATGTTTTATCTTGCATCGGTCATCACCTGAAGTGAACCTTACGGTTTGTGTCTTAGCTATTTGTATAGACCATACGAATATGTAGGCATTATTATGTGTTTTTGTCAACGCAATGCTTCAAATGTAATTGACATCCTATACGTACGACGCCCTTTCTTGTTGCTCATAAAAAGATGTCACTTGGATTTTTCACTGTCTGATTTCACTGCTCGTCTCCACTCCACAGGACCTTAGAGCTAAGGCTGCCTGTGACTTTCCACAGCTGATGCACAACAAGTCTGGTGGTAGGCACGACTCTCTCGCCAAGGTTTCTGATAAAAAGAGCAGCATCACCAAAAATTGCTAGAAATCGGGAGAAAGGGGTGCACATGATAACATAGACATTTATTAGTAGCAGACCATCACAAGAAATTATACACGTCAGACAACAAATGATATCAGTTAGATTATACTGGCATTGGAAAATCTTATTGTTACAATGTTTTCCGAACATTTTTGAACCACAAGCTTTCGGAGAATGCCAAACAAGCACTACCTCCCCGAGAATTTCTGCTTCAAATGCTGTGATTGTACGTCTACCCCTATAAGTACAAAGCAACAATGGGCGAAGCCCGCCAAGCATTTGCACATATTCGAATAACCTCCGAATATGGGCTTAAGTTTGTGCATGGGGTGCTTATCTGAAAATCACGGGCTGAATTACGTCATCGAACATCTGTTGACATTCACATCACGCTGCAAGAAGTGATAAAACATTAAAAGAACAATTAGACGCACACAGTCAATCAGTCGGCGGTTTTCATTTTCAGTTGAACACCCGTTCCAGTAGACGTCCCCACCCAGCCGAGAAAATGTTTCGCGTGCTTGTGCCCCTGCTGCTGTGTGCCACAGTTGTGCTGGGCAAACCGTGCGACCACAACAACGGCACCGATGCGGCGCTGCACTTTTTCAACTGTGATTCGTCCATGCCCCTGCAGGTATGTAATGTTTCACACTAAAAGCGAGAACCGGGCCATTATTAGTGTTCTCCCGCTGTGTGGCTTTGATTTTGACTGATTTTGACCCCACGTGAGTTAATCACATGGAAAAATACAGCAGAATCGATTAAACCTCCACCTGGTAAAAAATTGGAGTCCATTGAACAACAATACCAACGGTACAAAGTAATGAAAGCAAGGCAGTTTTGCATACAATTAGTGCCATTAATCTGCGAAACCTCACCCAACGCAGAGAACGAGCCGTGCAAAAGTGGGGCGCTTGCTTTTGGGTCACCAAAAGTTTTTGATTTTTTATGATCATTGTCTCAAAATTTTTCCATTTTTACAGTTCAAGAGCGTTACGACAGTGGACGGACAGGGCAACCCCGTCTACCCGCTTGACCCCGACAACCCATTCACGATACATGGCGATGCCAGCAACAACGGTGGTTCACTGGTGAAGTTTCATTTGGGATAATTTTTAAATTTATTTCGCGCGGTTGTTTTTCAAAAGATCACATAACTTTTTTTACATATCTGAACTTATTTTTTCTGTGATCATGGCTTCGTTCAAAAGAACCTCTCTAACAAGTCGTTTTTCACAAGCAAAGCCATCACAAACAACAGATTTGACATTCTGTTTCATTTTAGTCTATGTGAAACAATCATAAAGTAACCTGATCTAGAATAAAACCCCATTAAAACCTCTTACCTTGTTCCCTATGACGCGCGTTCAGCAAATTACTACAATTTTGCTGTCATTTTCTCGGGTTTCGACATATTTTGAAACAAACTTTGCGGATACGTCCTTTGAAAAGACGAGAAATACCGAGTTTTAGCCAAATTCTGGCCAGATTGTCGAACTCCTTTAAAAGAAATGTTTTGCAGAACAAAGTGCTGGCCGACATTGATCTGTACCACTGGGGCGCACTGGTTGGAGACTGTCATTGGGCTGCGCTGCCGTCGATTCCATTTCTGTGAGCATCCTTTGTTGTGAAACATCAACAGCTGTGTTGTTTTTATGTAGCCCGTGCCACCTGCATCCATGCAGTCAAGATTCTTCATTGTGGGCAGATCATAGCAACGATGATGCATATTTTGTACATTGAGCAGCATACCCGAGTATTAGCTCAGTTTGGCGAC